>JARHVA010007091.1:557500-687500 GCA_037957365.1 Torreya grandis
ACCATACTAACCATCCTCTCTTGATTCAAATTCCTAGATCACATAATGGCATGTCTGGTGGGACAAGATGCATCTCACACCTAAACAAGATCACTTTGTAACTCTAAAATATCCATTTGGACCCTTAAAAACACTTAATAAAACCTAGGCTCTAGATTTTAAATCAATAAACTAGCCTAAAAAAGATGGGCAAACTAAGTGACAAGTGATTTGATTGTAACTTTTTAAGTTTCACCATACCTTCCCAAATGGATTCACCATATTCATGTGGCTTAAAAACATATTCTCCCTTGATCAATCATCCTTGTCTTTGTCAAAAATGGTGGTAATCTCCTCCAATGCCTCAAGAACACTCTATAAAACCTAGGCTCTTAATTCAAAATCACTAAACTAGCCTATAAATGAAGCTTGCAAATAATTGGTCAATATAGAACTGATTTATGCCCAAATTATTATATAATAACACTACTATGTCCAATCTCTCTAAATGAAGATCTCTAGGCTTGTATTTATAAATGTAGCAACTAATCCCAACCTAATGTGAGTTAGAGGGTAGTTATAGCTTGGAATGGGTTCAAACTTGACTTTTGTGAGTTAACTAACCTTATTGGAGTCAAAATGTGTCAAATGTTCATGATTTATCGTTAAATAGGCATGGGTGGGATATTTTTAGATATTTTCCAAAATGACAATTCACAAAAGGTAATGACTAGTTTCTAGGATATTCATTGATATTTGAATTTTCCTTTTTGATAATTGATTTATTAGCTCATGTATGAATTCAATTAGGACTTTGATTTGTTTTAATATTTGATGTTAATTAATACTTATTAAGCATTTAAAACATTTTTTAATTTAATTTAATGTGCATTTGCATGATTTAATTGATTTAAGGGCCAAATTGATTTATTTGCATGGTTATAAAGCCAAATTTGAGACATTTAGAAATTCTTAGGCTAGATGGTCAATGGTTGGTAATAATTGGTCTAAATTCAAGCACAAATCCATTGGTGGCCAATTTTAGATGTCTATATTTTACCCCTATTTTGGAAAGTATTGTAAGTTATAAGCACGATAACATCTTCTCAAAGAATAAAAATGTTCTATGTCCTTATAAATACAATGACAATAGGTGAACTATGGGGTGCCCCCTCAAGGGAGAAGTTGGAAAAAAGGGATAGAAAATGGCCCTTTGAAAGAAAGAAGTGAGATGAGGGGACCAAAAAAATTAAAATGATGGGGTGACTACATAATGATTTGGCCAAAATTGGTCAAAATCATTGAGAATGCAAGTGGGATGGTGTACAATGGTTTTCCCAAAGGTAGTTATAAGCATTATACCTCGATAGTGGAAACATGGTATGATAACACAATGATTTTCCTAAAGGAATTTATAATCATTAAGAAGATGGAGTTACCCTAGTTAGAATAGATAAATAGGATAACAACATTCCCTAGGCAAGTAGAAGAAGGTAAATTATCAGATTTGGTGACACCATGATGATTTCCCCAAATGTAGTTTTAATCATTACGAATATAGGTGGGATGGTGTGCAATGATTTTCCTATAAGAGGTTATAATAATTGGACATCGATTATGGAAAACATGATTGATAGATGATGATTGAAAATATGATGATAATAACTTGATACAAAGGTTAAAGATGAATTGGGATAACCTACTGGTAGGGAGATGATTGTCTAAACTAACAAAGGTTGAAATTATTTTGTTGTTTAATTACTCTATTTGGGATATGATTGGGATTTCTTTTAGTGCCAAGGAATTGTTGATACTACCATTACTGAGTAGACCTTATGAATTTGAGTTTTAATATAGTACTTTAATAGTAGGAATCATGATAGAACACCATGAGGACTTGGCCAAAATATGCACAAGGACTAACTCCTAATATCTAAAACTCACGGTAAAATAGTGCACCAATGATTAAAACCATGATGACAATGTTGATGCATGAATATGGATCAATTCAAGAATAAGTGTTCAAGGAATCACCCAATGAATTCACATAGACATGAAGGAAAAATTAGTTGAAATCAAACAAATAGGCACATAAAAAAAAAACAAACATAAATAAAAAATAAACAAGATTACTTACATTAACCCTATAAAATAGGAGACAACTTAACAAACAAACAAGTTAGGGGAATAAAAGAAAAGGAAGAGGTGGTTGAGCCTATCTCCATATGTACTAGGAAAGTGAAAGCTACCTACATAATTCTATGGACATAATATCAACCAAAAACTTTACACCAAATGAAGTTCTCTTAGGAAATGGGAAGAAAAGGATAATTGATGAAAAATAAACATGATGGATGTGATATAATAATATGAATGAGATTTTCAAATGGTAAGTTTGTAGGATAAAATGCCAAAAAAGATAGAGAAACTAAATGACAAGTGATTTATTGTGACTTAGTGAGGATTTCTAAAATATTTTAGGCAAAGAAGTGGTTAATGTTTTTGGTATTTATAAATGGTTTTCAAATATTTTTTGAATTTTTTAGAGTATTTCAACTTGATTGATAATGATGAGACACTAGATGGTCCAAGCTCACAAAATGGTGAGAGCATGGAATACTTAAAAGGATGCTCACAAAATGGTGAGATAATGAAAAATTTGAAAGGATGCTCACAAAATGACTAGAGTGTGATCTAAATAGAGACTAATATAATCTCGACATGATTTAAACATGACCCACATAGTCTCAAAATGGCCCTAGTCATAGTAGTTCCATCCTTTAGTGGAGGAATTTAAATAGTGTAGCAGCCAGTTAAAATAAAATAGGCATAATTGATATGATGGCATAATATGGCAGAAGAATAGCTAGTTAGTATGTTAAGGATAAATAAAAAAATGTTGCCCCTAATTTTCCCATAAGTGGTTATAACTAAGATACAACTAATTAGATCAATGATACTAATTCTCCCATAAGTGGTTATAATTAGTAACAAGACTAGTGAAACATTGATTTAACCATGTAGGTGGATATAATTATGCTCATATAAATAAATATGATAAGAATGGAACACGAAACAAAGGATGAAACTAATAATTTTTTTTTTATACTTATCCAAAATACTACCTCTATTTAGAATTCTTGAAACAACTATTAAAATTGATCTGATTCTTCATACAGAAAATGTGAAACTAATGGATGATCCAAGGTCAAATGAATTGGGATAGGATGGATCAAAACATGTTTATTTGATATAATAGAATGGTATAATTGTTAATTGATAGGTAAAGTGAGAGAGTAGGATAATAGAATGGTAAAATGGTATGGTACAAAGAAAAAAATTGATAATATGGTACAACTTGAAATGGTCCTCATAGATAGTACATCATATCACTTAAGCATAGTACCATTTGAGGTGTATAATGTTAATAGTCTCATCAACTTTGTATCTATCTAATGTGGCAATATTGTATTCTCCTATGCCATAATATATAATAGTTATGAAAGGACCTACGTAGTTGGGTTTGAACTTGCCTTTATACTTCTTTTTGGTGGCGGTATTCTATTGGTTTTATTTGAGTACTAGATCACCAAGTTCAAATTTTATATTTTTCACATGTTGATTCTACTAGACATGGAGGTAGTTTTTATATGCCTAAAGATTGTTAAATAAATCCATGTGTTTCTCATAAAGAAACTCTATGTCTTATAGATGAGCTACTTGATAGATGTTGTCATCTTAAAGATGTTTGAAAGAGATGCATAATGATGATAACTCAACCTTAATGGGAAGAATAGCTTCAGTGTCATAAGTGAGTATGGAGTTGCTTCTATGGGAGTGAGGTGATTGGTATGGTATGCCCAAAGGGTTTGGAATATCTAAAGGTGTCAATCTCAATTGGCACCATTGATAATATTTTTGAGAATGTTGATAATAGTTTTGTTTGATGCTTCAACCTAGCCATTACCTTAAGGTTAATATACCATGGATAAATGTTGTGTGATGTTGTATTCAACACATATATTTTTTAAATACTTGTTATTTAATGATCCTCTATTGTAAAATATAATGTTATAAGGGATATCATAGTGGCAGATGATATGGTTGAAGATGAATTTGGAAATTTGTCTTCCAGTCATGTAAGTGAGGGGTATAGCTTTAACCGACTTAGTGAAATATTCTATGGTGTTAAGGATATGTTTATGACCATATAATGAGGTGGGGTTTATCATAATTATGAGATAAATGCCCTATGTAATAAATTACCATGGTGTCAACATTGGTTTCAAAGTCTTGGTTGGGGCATAATTTGGATTAGCATACCATTGACATTTATTGCATCTCTTGACATATGCTATCATATCTATATCTATTATTATAAAATAATATATATTACATATGAGAGTTTTGGATAGGACTACCCTACTTGTCTGGGCTCTACATACCCCTTTATGAACTTCCCATATTGCTAGTATAGATTATGTTAAAGGTAAATAATGAAGTAGAGTTCTATCAAAATTACAATGTTATAGGGTTGGTTTGAGTAAGGTATAATGTTGTGCATTTTGGATGAAGGCTTTGGAATGTTTGTAGGATAAGTCTGGTGGCATAATTTATTCATGGAGGTAAGTGTATAAGTCTAAATACCAAGTAGATATGGGACTAATAATATCATAGATCATTGGGATGGTTGATCGTTCATGAGCTAACACCATTAGATTTTCAATGAGAAATTTATAGTCCTTTGCCATGTCTACATGTTGAATGAGTGACATAATGGTATCTATGGCATATAATATTATGTTTCTTGCCTTTGGTATATGTTCAAACTAGATATTGATAATTTGTAGTTTGAGAGTGTCGATCATGGCCTTATATAGAACCAGCTTGTCATCTTTGGTCTAATAGTGGTTTATAACTTGATTGATGATTAAATATGAATCACCATAAAATTTTAGATGATGTATGTTATATTGGAATACTTTTGGAATCCTTACCACAAGTGATTTATATTAGGCCATGTTATTGGTATAAGGAAATCTTATTCTAAATGACTTAGGGATTAGATCCCCCTATGGTGTGATAAACAAAAGGCCTACCCCTAATCGATGTGTTATGAATGAACCATAAAAATATAGCTTCTAGTGTTGTTCCTCAAGAAGTGTTTCATTGATGGTAATAATGGATTCATTGATAAATTGGAATGTGAGTGGATCTGTGTCTATAAGGGCTATTTCAATAAGTAGATCTCTAAACACTTACCCCTTAATGTATTTTTGGTTCACATATTATATATATAACTCATTAATAAGCATTATCTACTTGTCCATGTGTCCTTGTAAATATATTTTAGATAGTATATACTTGAGTAGATCTAGTTTTGAAATGACCATGGCCTTATTGTTGAACATGTAGTATCATAGTTTTTGAGTTGAGAAGACCATAGTGATATAAGATTTTTCTATGGGCATATAATTGTGTTCATACATGAATAGTGTATGTATTAGATAGTATAATTAATTATCTTTTCCACCATCATCATGTTGAGATATAATTTTCTGCATGGCTTGATTTGTGGATGATAGATATATAAGGAATGGCTTCCCTTGTGTAGGAGGCAGTAAAATTGGTAGATTTTCTAGATAGTCTTTTAGTTATTGAAAATATTTTTGAAGAAATGTCACATCTTTCTTTAGTAGGTGTGTAAATGGATGGAACTTTTAAACCAATTGAGATATGAAGCATTTGATGGATTGGATCTTATCCTAAAAACTATGGCACTAATTTAGATTAGTTAATGGTGGAATCTCTATTATGGCTCATACTTTGGCTGGATCAACTTTGATACCCCTAAAAAACATAATGAATCCAAGTAATTTACCTGATGTTATGCCAAAAACACATTTTTGGGGTTGAGTCTAACTTTATATTCATGTAATCATTAAGATATCCACCTCAATATTGTCAGATGATCAACTTTGGTCTTTGATTTACCTAGTATGTCATCGACATAATATTTGATAATTTCATGAATTATATCCTAAAATATGACTATTATGGCTCTTTGATATGTTTTTCCTACATTTTAAAGTCCAAATTACACAACCTAATAATATAATGTTCCCCATATAGTGGTGAACACTATCTTGTGTTGGTCTTCTAGTGCTATTATGATCTAATTATAACCTGAGAAAGCATCCATTAGTGAAAGAATCTCATAGCCCACTATGGAGTAGAAAATCATGTCAATATTTGGCAATATAAATTCATCCTTAGGGCAATATTTATTTATGTCCCAAAAATCAATGTAGATTCTAACTCCTTTAGGATTTTTACTGATGGGTATAACATTGAAAATCAATTTAGAATAGTAAATTATCCTAATACATCTTGCTTCCAAGAGATTTTATAACTCTTGATTTATTAATATAGTAATATGAGGATGCATTTTGTGTAACTTTTGCTTCACTCGTTTGGCATCAAGATGTACCACAAGGTGGTGAACAACCAAAGCAGGGTCCAAACCAGGCATGACATAATATGCCTAGGAAAATATATCCACAAATTCCCTTAATAAGGTTGTTAGGACTTAAAAATCATCATCAATAAGGTAAATGCCTAATTTAATCCACTTTGGGTCATCTAGAGACCCTATGTTTACCTCTATTGTGTCGTCTACTAGAAGGATTGAACCATCTTCAAGAATAGTGGGTAAAAATTTGAACTATTTGGCAATGTTAGAGGTTTCTATTAGGATTGGTTCTTCAATTTCACCTAGACATGATGAATTATATTCCCCCAATGGGATATATTTCCATCTAACAAAAATAGTTGGAAACTTGTATATGACTCGATTGAAGGATTATTGTTCTTCAAGCCTAAATTTAAATCCATAAATAGGTTATTCATTATTATTATTCTAGATGATGTGATAAAATACCAATTCTTATTCAAAATTACACTTAGACCCATAGACAAGTTCATCATTGGTGGTCTCCTAGTCCAAATTTGAAAAAGGTTGAACAACCCCCATCTAGTGGTGCCTAGAATAGGTTTTCACCACTAGATTGTGTTTTTTCTTTACATTTTCCCTAGTCAAAAAGAGCCTCAAAGAGATTTTCACTCTGGGAGCTCAATGTTTTATTTATTAGATTTTGGATAAGGGTGTTCACCCACTCTCCAAAATAGGCTTCAAGATCTAACTTGACTGAGAATCCTGATTTATGATCTCCCAATGGAATATTGTCCCTAAGGCCTAAAAATTTGCATAAGGCCTCATCATTATAAAACTCATCAATTGGAAAATATGATTATTGTTGGTCTCAGTATATCAATGTGGGATAATATAGTGGTAGAGGATTATGATGAATGAATGGTTAAAATGTACAAATGACATTGTTGTCAAATAGATTGGTTTAGGATAAGTCATCAAATTGGCTATGATCAAATTCTACTTCACTATCAACATCATTGTCACTAGTCATTCGTGGTGGATCTCGAATAATATATGTGGAGTCACCCATAGGTGATTTAAATCCTAGTACATATTTTCTTTTGTACTTATTCATAAAAATTAGCTCGAGTTCTCCTTATTGATTTATCCTGAGGCCTTTGCCTGCATAGTCTTAATTTGTCATGATCCTATTTAGAATAGGATACTCTACATTTTTATAACAATCAGCCAGCTTACCATTGTATAACCATGTTTCATCTCTTTTTAGAGGGTCCTATTCTTGGCTATATGTTTGTATAAATATGATGGGTCCTAGACTATGTAGTCTACCTTTGCCCTTTTTTTTCCATTCTAGATGAAGGGGTTTGGATTTAGGTCTTCCAAAGGACTTGGGGTTTTGAGGAAATTTTTCAATGTTAAAGGTGTCATGCATCAAGTATTCAACTAGGAAATTATCTTAGATGGTATAAAGATTGGATACTTTAGGAAAAAATATGTGGGAAAATGAATCAAGAGTATCAGGGTCAATGTAGTTGACCTCTAGTAAATCAAGGAGTATTGTTTTCCCTTATCCTACTTAGAAACTGGATTCATGTTGAAATGGTGATTTTAACTCTTTAAATTGGCCTTTATATGTTTGAATGCTTGTATGGATGAAAAATCTACTAAAATACAAACCTTCATACCTGAATGGGAGAAATTGATACATTGTTGCAACATTGATGGGACTACATGAATTTCATGTAACTAAGGTCTATCAAAAAGTATATTGTATGACAAGTTGATATCTATCACATGAAAAAGTGTATCATGGGTTAAGGGCCCAAGGATAACTAGTAAAGCTATAGTGCCTTAAGATTCTAGTTCTTCACTATCATAGGCTTTGATGGTGATTATTTCTACTTGGAAATTTGCTATTGTGTACTTAAGAAGCTTGATAAACTTTAGAGACACTATGTTTAAATCCAATCTATTATCTATAAGGGTATGATTCACTTTGTGACACTTTATGTAAAATTTGATGTATAATGGATTATTGTGAATAGGGTCAGGATGACATATTGCTTTGGTTGAAAGTTACTTATTGGTCTAGAGCTAGGTGTCTAACCAAAGATTGAAATTTGTCATGGGATATGTCATTTGGAAATATGGATTGACTAAGGAACTCTATTAAGATGTTTTATGGATTGTAGATGTATACAACAAATTTAAAATAGAGATTTATGCTGGCATCTTTTAAAATTATTCCACAATGTTAAACATCTTTTGTTAGATAGTGGTAAATGGCTTGTTCTAATGTAAAATGGCTAATTAGATGATGGGTAAATTGGAAGATGGTTATGGGCCTATTATGGTAATCCTTGACTATTGAGTTATGATTGCAAAATAAATATTAGGTACAAGACCATTGTTACTAAAAAATATTGGTATGGAGGAGGAGGGCTAGATAAGAAAATTATTGGATGCTAATACACTTGAGCATGGTCAAGGACTAATGATGAGTTATCAATATAAGGTCCTAACATGTGAATCTCTACTTGTTGGTTCACCTGTGTGTGGTCCCAAGTCAAGGGAGGATTACTAGAATTGTTTGATTTATTAGGTATGATTATCAATGATCTTATCTAATTGATACTTTGTCTCAGATTGATGGAAATGTTTATAATATGACCTCTTTCAATATGGCCTACAATCAAGTTGTAGTCAGGTGTAACTCCATGGTAGGTCTATTGGTTGTCACCATTTTTAACTTGGTTTTGTTCATTTTTTTGACATTATTGGTTATACTATTGATTATATTGATTATATTAGTTTAGCCTTGGTTATTGATACTATTGTTGTTGTGTTTTTTGATTGTTATGTTGAGGAAAAAGATTTTGATAAATGTTGAGGCTTTGATTAGATGTGGAAGTTCCACAATCCAATGTGATCTCTCCATTTTCCAACATATTATGAATTATATGTATAATTTGAACATAATGTTACAAATTATGGCCATTGAACCTATGAAAATAATATATTTGTTCTAGATTGTACCAGTCTAACATGTTTATACCCTCATGATATTGTTATTTCAAAACAAGATATCTAATCAAGTTAGTTATTATGAGCTTTTAAAAGACTGATTCTATGGGCTCTTCAAGGTCAGCAAAAGCATGATGAGTAGGCACATTTCTTCTTGGAGGAGGAAGGTTTAGCAAAGCCATAGGTTATTGAATTTGTTGTATTTATTTCACTAGTCTAAGTTATTGCACTTTTTATGCATGCTACAATTTTTGAAGAGGTTGTTTGTTAGGAGTAAGTTGGAAATGTGACATAGGATGAGAATATGGTATTTACATCATTTGAAAATGTCTCAACTTTTTTACTTCATTTCCTACAACATTCTTGTTGTGATTAAATTGCTTTGGCCTATTGTTATTATTGGCTTGTACCAGTTATGAAGCTTGCACTTGGAATGGATGTTGATTTTGGCCACTATTTTGATTTTCATTCTAGCCATTGTTATAATTATATGAGGTTACTTTAATGATCCATTTGTTAATAAAAGATCATTCAGTCACCAATCCTTTATCAATGATTTATTTAAACATGTGCACATATTATAACTATAGATATTAAGATATCTCACTATGTAGATTTTTGGTAAACATAATAGCTAGTTGTTTATCTTGTAGACTATGGGTAAATCAACTTGTAATATCTCTCCATCACTATAGATAGCTTTTGAATCTTTCACTTGGTTTCTTTTTTTCTTGTGTCAATTCTACCAGTGAAATCTCATGATCGAGATTGTAATAAAAGTGTTGTATGAACTTGTCTAAAAGATCATTGAAATCATAAATTGAATTCTTTGGTATTTTTAGGAACCACTCCAAGGCTTTTCCATCTATAATTTTTGGAAATAACAACAAGTATATGTCACTATAGGCCATTGGTTGGCATGCAACAAAGAATTATGTTAGATGTGATTTGGGGTCACCTTTCCCCTTATATTTATCAAAGTTTTGTAGTTCGTACCCTAGAGTAAATTGTATTTGAAAGTACTCCATATTGAAAGGGTAAGAACACACATCATCTAATTTGAATTTTTTAGTTTATTTACTAGTTTGGATGGTGGCAATTACATCCTTCATTTATTGTATATATTATTTGAGGAAACTCATGGGAACATTAGACTAAGGTGATGGTTAGGAGGTCAAAAAAGGAGCACTTTGAATAGAGTATGATGGACATATTTATTGGAGAATATTAGATTAGATAGGGAATGGACTATGAATATACATGCATGGATATAAGTGTGATTTTTGAAATTTCACTTACTACAGTGCGATATTCTTAATGGGATTGGGTATGTAGTCTTGATTTTAGGTATTTTGAGGTTGGGATGGATGGATTTATCCATACTATACCTATTGAGGTTGAATAGGGATATGTTTTCAACTAATCAAAGCTTATTGTTGAGGGGTAACTTGTGAACCAAGACCTTGTCTCTAAACTTGTGGCACATTCTACATGAAAAGAAACTATTACCTAATAGGTACTTATTGAACATTGAAACCTCTTTGATATGTGAATCCCTATTGGTAAATGGATGCATGTTGGAGATTTATCACCTTTGGCTTACAAATACTAGTACATTATTAGTTATACATCATCTAGTTTTGAATTAGCATGTTAATATGTGGCTAAAGAGGTATGTTCATTATTACCTGACGAGGTGGAATATTCATTTCCATTTATTGAGGTGGTAATATGTCCTAACTCTACTACATGGGTTGATTGGATGGTGCCTAAAATTATGTAATATTACTTATCACCTATTAGGTTGGATTAGGATTCATCACATTTTATTGTGGTACAACACTTAGTGTCAGTTGGCTACTTAATTCTTATTGTTGGGCGCTATAAAAAGTAGCTAGTTGAGGATTAGAGGTAGTTGATTGATTTTGGGATGTATAAAATCCTAATCCATAAGTTTACAAACCATTAATGGTGATATTTAAAGGTATATTTAATCTTTTACTATGTATTTGTGTGTTAACACCACTTTGGTTTAGATTAGATGTTACTTGTATATTATCCACTACATTTTATTCACTGTTATATGTAGAAGTAGAAGAAACTTCCTTGATGGTTGGGGTATTGAACATGTTGACCAATGTGTTTTGTGTAAGTGATTCTAAACCCTAATTTTATTGACAAGTTAATTCCATTAAAACTCCTATTAAAAGATCTAAGTCAATAAGATGTCTATTTGACATGGTCATCTAAATAAAGCTATATGCTAGGTCTATATATATTTGGTATGTTGTCTAAATTTTAATGAATTGATCCTCTATAAGGCTTATTTACATAACAATAATACAAAAATCTTGATATTGTATTGGTACTAGGGAATTAAGGTTGCTAAAAGAGGCCTAATTATTATTTTGCTAATATATGTTTTAAGGCCCTCTTGATAGTTTTTGAAAATTATCATGCCCTAGCTAATTTTTTGATGGCATTGTACCATGATAAGGTTGTTGTTAAACATTTTATGCAACTGAGGGTACACTAGCCAAAATAATTCTATCTACTATTGGTCTTGCTCCTTCTAGGGAGGCATGTTAACCAAATAGTTAGCCGAAGGATCTTGACTCTATTACCCTGATTGATTGTTATATGGTGGATAGGAATCTATCTCCAAAAAAACCACATTTTTGTAAGTGTCTTGAAAAAATTCCTCCTATGTACTAACATTCCCATATCCTAGATTATACATCATTCCACAACATGTGTAGTGATCCATGGTTAAATAAAATGGTAAATGTTTTGAAATAAGATGGGATTAGGGTTTTGTAAACTCTAAAAAAATATGTTTAAAAATATAAAGGGTTCAAAAATGATCTAGCTTGATCGAGGGTGGAGCTGAATCTCTACAAAATTTGATGTACATATTTGGTAAAAATAGTATAACATCAAATGTCTAATGTTAAATGTTTTACACAAATAAGGTCAAGTAAAATGACCTAAAAACAAGATGCCAACTCAAATATCTAAATGTGTTCCAAATAGATTTAAAATAGGAAAGGTAAATGTCGATAGGTCTTTTATCCAAACATGAAGTCAAAATCTAGGCTCAAATAGGCTATCCTAGGACTTTAGGCCAAATGGTGTCAAAATCTAGTCCTAGAATTGAGGATGATAATGATTAATCTAACAAAATTGGAATAGTTTGGCAAAGACTAGGCACTTGATTCTAGACATAAACATGATCTAATTTGATGGAAAACACTAAAAAAAAAGTACTTTGAAGATGGAATAATTTTATCAAATAAAGGCATAAATACTAAAGTTTCCAAACTTGAGTAATGGATTATCCTAATTCACAAAACCCAAAAGAGCAAGATCTATGTATCAGCCCCCTGAATTGAGACTTAAATAGAAGTCAATCATGTTTGAATCTAAATTTAGAGAATTTAATTAGAAAATCAACTAAGGTAAACTAGGGTTCTTATGACCAACAAAATAAGTTAATTTGAGCAATATGATTGTGCTATGAAAATATCCAACAATGCTCAAATGATTGGTTTAAATAATGATAATTTGGATGCAAGATAAGACAAGTCTTTTTAAATAATTTGGGCATCATAATGGTCTTATCACTCAAAAAATATGTGATAATGGTTAATGTTTTAAATAATTTAAAATAATAGTATTTATAATGATTTGGGCAACATAACGTTACCCATTTCAATCAAGTAATATTTATAGTTTTGACCTAAATGTTTGCTAAGTTAAGTCAAGGTGTCAAACAGATGGCATAATGCCTCATAAAATGATGGAGAAATGTTGGAAACAAGACTAATTCATGACATGTTTAAATAAAAAGTTTAGTTCTAACACACCAAGAAATAAAAAATTAAATGACAAAAATACAACTTAATTATAATCATCCTAAATCCTACTAGGTTATGGCAAAGTAGGGTTGACTAGAAATAATTTTATTTTCAATCATCTAGACTGGTCCCATGTGTACACACTTTTACATATGCACACAAGAAAATTATCAAATAAATTAAGTCTATATGGATTGGTTTGTTGTGAAAAGGTCTAATCCTTTTGACAACCACTACTTCCATCATTTTTTTAGTGTAGTGTCATGTCTATATTGATCATATGTCTTAGGCCTAACCTACCACTAATGGAGATGGTTTAACCACTCAAACCACCATCCCAATGGGATGATCCTAATTTGTATACCCCCCCATGGAGATGGGTTGAAGATGATGTTGGGAGATGAATACCTAGGTCAAATATTCCCTATAGAACCTATGAGAGGTAATGAAGTCCCCTTCACAAGCCAAAATGCATGAAATAAAAAAATAATTGAAATAGGCTTTATGGTTATTTTTAGATCACCCAAGCCATGTGCATCTTGGGGAGAGACTTAAAAACATATTTTTTATGCCTTTAAACTAAGTCACAATTTTTAATGAAAATGGTACGTTTTATACCACAAGATCCCTATAGGGGATGGGGGGAGAGCATAAACACATTAATTCATTTTTGCAAAATAAACAAACAACACACAAGTTGTAAACAAATGCGAGTGAAGTTGATTTTAAGAACTGAATTTGAATGTGATTATTGTTCATTACTATGCCCCTTGGCTTAAGTATGAAAATGGAAAAGATTTCACAAAATCAAATGAAGTAAAGACCTCTAAGTTTGTTTTAAGCCCAAATATTGAAGTGTGCAAGATTTATCCTAGGTTCATGATTAAAACACCAATTTGAAAATGTTCAAGATCTAAAGATTATTTTAAGCACTAAAACTAAATGTTTCTAAGACTTATTTGAATCCTAGGTTCATTTAAAGCACCAAAATTAAAATGTGTGAGATTAAACATGTTTATTTTAAACCCAAATTGAAATGTTTAAAAATTGACTAATTACTTTTAAAGCCTAAAATTAAGTGTGCGATTCATCAAAAACAAACAAATTATCTTCAAATCAATCCTTGGCCCCTAAAAAAATAATAGAGTAACCCCCAACTTTGAAGCACTTTTAGTTATTAGCAAATGAAGCTACCAAGTGTTGCCCTCTAAGTGTGGGTCCTTTTCCCCTTTTGTTTCCTTTCATTTCATTCTTGGCCTAAGTTTTGAATTTGAGCGAAGGTCGCCAAGTGTTGATCTCCAAGAGACGAAGTTGGACGTCTTGCATCCTTCAAACACCTTTTTGTAAATTTTGGAGAACTATGGAATGTACCACGTATCTAGTAGCAAAAATTAGAAGCCTCCACATGCCAGCATCCACATCTCATAGAGGCACCCACGTTTCATTCTACTTTTGACAAATATTTTCAACAAGCTAAGCAGTAGAGGAAAGCAAAAAGCGTTACGTGGTAGTCACAAAAGGCCCTGAACCACCTTTTTAGAAGAAAGTGGAGGCCTTCATGTGTTGGAATTTGAAGGAAACCTAGGTTCATGCTTTGATTCAATGCATAAAGGCGTCATTTTATTTTGCTTAAAGTGCCATAAAGTAGCAAGTGTCACTCTCTGAGTCCCTTCTTACTCTAGTAGTAGAAAAGTCGAAGGCACCACATACCCCTAGTAGGAGAAATGAAAGATGCCACATATCTTTCCAGAAGCCTCAGAAGCCACCACATGTTGACATTTGAGAGATCTGAAAGATCCCAAACTAGGATTGAAAGCAAATAAAATTGATTTCCACTACTTACAGCATTCAATCAATTGGACAAAGATATAAAACTGAATGTAACTGATACTATAGCCCAAATGTCAAAATATTATTATAGATTGGTCTCACAACCTAATTATTATAACAACTACCAAGCTAAAAACTTGGGACTGCGTGCTCGGCCTGCTGTGTCCAAAAAAACATAGTCACCGACGTCGGTCACTGATGATGCCGATGTCGGTCGATACCCTACCGCCATTGGTCATCTGGGGGTGACCTCTGCCTGCCTGTGACTGCCTATGACTGCCTGACTGCCGGCGTCAGTCGCTAATCGGCCGATGTCGGTCTATATGCCGATGTTAGTTTCTGTAAAACCCTATGGCTGAACTGTGCTCTTTCCTTTTTTGGATCTGCTAGTATGGCCTGGTGCCGATCTGATTATCCGTATGGATTCCATACTAAACCTGCTCTGACTATAAAAAATATATAAACCTGAAATCAAAATAATGGATAAATACCTGGAGACCTTTGCATAGGCTGAACCCTGATATCCTCAGTGAAAGGCCTCTGAAGCTCTAGATCTGACCAATATGCACAATCTGGATTCCATCTCGAATCCACCTCTGACAAAGGGCTGGGTTTTCATCCAACTCTTCTCCAATCTACTAAAGGGTTTCATCCTCAGAGATTTTAGCTGAATCACAGATTCAAGCTTCTCAGAATAATTTTTGCAAAAGAAGATATTAGATGATGCAAATGCTTTGCTTTCCCCTTCTTTTAAAGCCTTCTAAGGAAACTTCTAGAAGAAGTCAATTTTATTTTCATAAAAATTTAATTAATTAATTAAACCATTTTAATAGAAAATTGGGGACATTACAGTCCTCCCTTCCCAGAGATTACTTGTCCTCAAGCAATTCACTCCTGATACCCAATACCAACTACCTGGATGCCATATTAATCTCAAAAATTTGCAAATTCTTCTGTCAAAAACACCAGGCTGGAAAATATCTGTGACTACATTCACCTTGTTTCTCCTAGAGAGAAGTGTGATAATCCTCAATATGTAATTAGCAAATTCACCATCACATACCTTAGACTTAGAAAAGGGCCACTGCACTACTCTGATTAACAAACTCTCACAATCCCCATAAGGATGTTGACTTATAATTGGAAAGGAAAATGTCCTGCAACAAATAGAATCAGTTACCACATCACCTATAAAATGAGACTCCATCCTGTGGGATGACCCCTCCTTAGGTCCTCCATCTTGTGCTGCCTTCAAGATAATCTTCCTTCCCCTAAAAAGGAATTCTAACTGCATACAGCGGTGATCAATAATGTAGCGCCCAATACCCTGTAACCACTGCATGCCTAAGACCACATCATAATCCTCTAAAGGAAACACATAAAAATCATCGGTCAAAGTGTAATTCCCCATCTAAATGCTGAGCTGTGGAATCCGTTTGGTACAACCCACTACTGCACCATCTGCCACCTTTACCCCGAAACCACCAAACTTCTCATACTGTAATCCACGCCTTCCCACCAACTTTTGGTCAATGAAGTTATGTGTAGCACCTATATCTACCAAGCTCATTACCCACTTACCCTCAAGTGTACCTTTCAACCGAAAGGCATGAAAGTTAGGATAACTGGAGAGAGTAGCCATAATTGCTTTGGCTGATGCCAAAGGCTCTGGGGTGTCTAACTCCAACTATATCTGATCCTGCTCAATATTATCCTCAATGTCCGTATCAGGAACCTCCTCATCTCCACACTCAGAAGTTACCTCAATCAAATGAACCTTTCCTTTTCCCATGCAATGGTGGCCTGGTTCCCATGGGTCTTTGCAGGAAAAACATAACTTTTTCCTCCTCAAGTCATTCCTAGACTCCTGATTCATCCAAGGATTTGTAGAGGATGACCCTTCTTTATTTTGTGGTGTGTTGGCCTTTTGTAGAGGCTGAGAGTCTGCGGCTATTTTCTTATCACCCTGATAAGAAGTGGGAACAGTATCCAGTCTCAATGTCACATCAATGGCATCCTTAAGAGTGGCTGGTTGGAAAGCACGTACCAGTCCCTTAAGTCTATCTTGTAATCCCTCAATAAATAACATCACACTCCATCTCTGAGGCATATCAGGTACCATAACTGCAATACGTTGAAACTCATTAATATAAGTTTTTGCATGACCACTCTGTCTAAGATGAGCCAACTCCCTGTAGTAAAGTTCTGTATCCTTATGGTCAAACTGTGCAATAAGTCTCTCAGTGAACTCAACATAAGAGTGAACTAAAGCATGATCCTGGGTGACCAATCCATGGTGCCACCAATCATATGCAATCCCCTCTAGATGTAATACCGCAAAGTGAATGGCTCACGCTTAGGCATGGGCCTCAAAGAAAGATATATGTCTAGCTTGTGGACCCAAGCTCTTGCACTAGTCTCTCCAGAGCCATTATATGAAGCTAATGTAATCTTCCCCATAGCTCTATTGAGGTCATGATTATGTTGCTGCTGTGGTGGTCTATTACCCCGATCTCCCCTGAGTCTGGCTGTGTCTCTATGCTGTGCACAATACTGGGGCAAAGGAAAAACCTCCCTATCCTCTGGGGGTAAAGCTCTCCACTCTGCTGTAGCTACCAAAACGGACTCTTGGAACCCCATCTCTGGTAGTTCCACCTATACTGGTTGGCCACCTGGTACAAACTAAGGCAGTAATGGTCTATTTGGAGTAGGTGTATGATGATGATTCCGCCTAGAGGAATGACGGGAGCTCCCCACTGAAGAATGGGAATGGTGACTATGCTGACTGGACTCACTACCTGTCACTGAAATTGATCTATTCCTTCTCCCTCTATGTCTCTCCACCTTTAAATTCTCCATGGTATCCTGTAATCGGTCTAGAGCCTAAACAATCCTGGGCTGGGTAGTGATGAGGGTCCTCATCATCTCTCTTTCTTCCTCATCTTGGTTTATATGGGCATGCCTCTGTTCTTCGGCCATGATTGGTGGCTGTCCTAAACCCAACTCTCACTCGTACTGAGCTCTACTATGTGTAAAATATTTATGGCTTCTGTCAAATCTTCCAAGATGCATAGAAATAAAATATATTCACCCCTACAGGCTGGCAAGATGCATGGCTCTGATACCACTGAAAGATCCCAATCTAGGATTAAAAGCAAATAAAATTGATTTCCACTACTTACAGCATTCAATCAATTGGACAAAGATATAAAACTAAATGTAACTGATACTATAGCCCAAATGTCAAAATATTATTACAGATTGGTCTCACAACCAATTATTATAACAACTACCAAGCTAAAAACCTGGGATTGCGTGCTCAGCCTGCTGTGTCCAGAAAAACACAATCGCAGACATCGGTCGCTGATGATGCCAACGTCGGTCGATACCCTACCGCTGTCGGTTGTCAGGGGTGACCTCTACCTACCTGTGACTGCCTGTGACTACCTGTGACTGCCTAACCTACATCCTAAATATTTATACAAGCATAGCTATAGAAGAAAGTGGAAAGTGCCAAGTGTCATTTTCTGGTGCTTTCTAAACAATAAGAGGATTTTTAGGAAATTGACTAAGTGTCCTCTCCTGTTTCAACATAACAAAGTGTTCTATGTATCTATTTCCAAAAGGTGAAATGGAGGGAAAATTGGCTGGAGTTAATTCGAGTAGATGGAATAGTGCATCGAGTAGATTTTTGGGGCTTAGAATTATTAAAGACACCATCTTTTTGTCCCTTATATGCAAAGGTAGAGTAGACAGTTGAGCGGCCAAATAGATGATGTAATGAATAATTTTCGATGAGAAGAGAGGTACTAAACATGGATTGCCATGCCGCAGTCAGCGTAGTTGTTGATAAGACTAGGATGCATCCAAGGCATTAAAATCATTATCTATTTTGTCCCCTATGAGTGAAGGATAGAGTGGAACTACATGGGAAAGAAAGTGATCGAAGGAGACATATGAAGCTATATAAGCAGGATTGTAAAATCAAAAAAGTGGGGGGGGGGGGAATTCTCATAGTTTTAGACTTTCAGAGTTTTTGACCAATAATATCATTTGCTTTTGTTACATTTTCCTGAGTTGAAAGGCTTATATGACTGTGTGTGTTTTTGCATCTTTTGTATGACTAGAAGATTCAATAATAAAATTGAACACTATGCCCTTGTTGATGTTATCTATGTCATTTGCAAAGTAGTCTATGCTATAGATTTTCTAGTGTTGTGATTGGAAATGTTATTTGCTTCTATCCCTTTTTCTAGAGTCTAAAGTTCTACATAACTGTGCATGACTTCTATGCCTCTAATGTGATTGGAAGATTATATTAAGAAGATTGAACACTATGCCTTTATTGACAATTCCTGTATCTCAGCAAAAGACTCCCTTGTTATGAGCCTCTATTTTTGTTATTCCAATCTTTTACATTGATCATGCACTTGTCTACTCTTAAATGTAATAGTATCATATAATAGTCTCACTATGCTCAGGTTAGGATTAGGATTACACTCAGGTGCATTTCCATAGTTAGGTTTCAATTCCTACATTTTGCATTTTTGTTTAGTCTCCTATCCCTTTTCCCTAATACCCAATACAAAAGAAGAGACCAGCTTCTCTAAAATCTGGAGGTTGTTTCAAGCTGCATTGTCCCATAGCTTGAAACTTCTCATTGTTGATTGATTAAGATCAAGTGAAATTTTCATCATTAAAATTTTCTAGCACACTCAGTGGGACCAATCTTGAAGTTTCTTTCAAGACCGCATAAACCAAAGAGCTACGAGGAGTCAGAGCTATAGACCAGTCACCAAATCACAATCTGCTACAAATCCAGGATAGCTTCCATGTAAGTCTATTTTTATTGAATTATCATGAATGAATTTTTGATGTCTATGTATGGAGATAATTCCTATGGTATATTTCCTTATCAGCCCAATGAGGGATCATACCAGCCTGGTCATGATATCTATGAGCCTAATCAGCCTTATTAAGGCTACTATCAAAGCTATGTTGAGCCTTATCAAGTTTCTCATGATCCTTATTATCAAGAGCATGACTCTTACCTTCCTCATGAGCCATATCGGTCTCAAGAATGGATTTCATCTTCCCCATATGGTTATGATGTTGTATATGAGTAGTATCACCTTCAATAAAAAATGAATGAAATAGAGCTCAGAATACTGGCATATGAAGAAAGGTTTGTTTTAACTCTCAGTATGAGGAAGTGAATGGTCTATTTTGAAATGTGTCTAATGATCTGGAAGAAATAAATGGACTATGTATTCTCGCATTGGAAAACATGGAGGCATGGGAAAGACAAAGGATTGAGTTAAATGAATTGTCTACAAAAGACAATGTTGCTTCTTATTCTTATGAAGCCCTTAACCATGCCCACTGTGTGCCAAGGAAGCTTCCTAGTTGGAATCAAAAGCCCATTTAAAAGCATATCCAAAAGCCTATTCAAGTGGTTGTCTATGAGGCTAGACCTTCCTATAGTCCCATCATTACCTCACCAATTATTTCTCAGGCTGAGGTTGTTCGGGAGGACAAGCAGGTTCCAAACCTTGATGAGGTAATGGTCAAGTGGAAGGAGCAAAATACATATGACTTTAAGAATTTCTCTTTCCCTCGTCTCAAAAATCCCCTAGATAATTCCTTTTCCCTCAAGATTCCAAAATCTGATGATGATCAATCTCCCATGCTTCATTTTCCCTCTCAAACAAATAAATTTCATCACCCTCTTGCCATCACCCTTCCT
Source organism: Torreya grandis (assembly GCA_037957365.1). Classification (NCBI taxonomy): domain Eukaryota; kingdom Viridiplantae; phylum Streptophyta; class Pinopsida; order Cupressales; family Taxaceae; genus Torreya; species Torreya grandis. The sequence goes on from JARHVA010007091.1 coordinate 578,391, forward strand.
CAAGACGACCCTGTTCTCTAGAGTATAGAGAAAGAGGTTGCAACTACAAGACAAGTTCTTACAAAATGTATAGAGGATGCTTCAAAAGTGTCTGAAGAGGAGTTTCCCATTGATACTTCTCTTGAGGTTGTAATTGACCATCCATTTATAGTCGAGAGTGAGAAGACTGATCTTGATATAAAGGAACTTCAAGAGGAGCTAGTACAAATTGAAGTCATACATGAGTTACAAGTACCTCCTATTAAGAAGGATCCAAATGGCATTATAGCTGATTCAGTTCAAATAGATCAAAGTGAGGAACAAAAAGATGATTGGTAGCTATACCTTGAGCCTCTACCAGAGATTGAAGAGCTTTGTATGGATATGGTGGATATTAAAGAGCATGTTTATGAGAAATTTGGTTAAGAATCACCTACCCAATATAGATGGAGTTGCATGCCTAAATATCCTTGAAGAGATGGATGAAGTTGTAGTAGTAAATAGGGGGATGTGGTCACTCAAAGGGCATGCATAGATAGGGTATCACTTGACATGGTGATAGACAACAAGCAATCTGAAAGCAATCAGGAAATACTTGGTGAGTTTGTCTTTATTGGTAACTAGTTTGTTATTGATGACCCATTTGGGAAGATGCTAATATAGTTGATCAACAAGGTAAATGTCTCATCTGAGGTTATGACTAAGAAATGACTTGCTCTGCAAACTATACCATCTCTTGAAAGGAATGAGTTTAAGAATTTTCCATTTGATCTAAGTGGATCATGCCTTATCATGGTTAGCTAGAGCGGGAGTTAGGTTATTTTTTAGCAGGCTCAAAAGTCCTAATGGTCACCAATAACTATAGAGTAATTTCCTACTTTACATTGTATTTATTTTATTTTTTGATTTGAGCGCTATAATTTTGGTTCCTGGGCACCTTGGGCAAAGCAGTAGAATTTTGAAGCAAAGGGCTGGTTCATTTTGCCTAAGTATCAGAGTGTAGTGGAAGCTACCAAGTTTTGCCCTCTGATTGTGGGTCCTTTTACCCTTTTGTTTCCTTTGATTTAATTATTGGCCTAAGTTTTGAATTTGAGTGGAGGTTGCCAAGTGTCGATCTCTAGGAGACGATGTTGGATAGCTAGCGTCCTCTGAATACCTTTTTGTAACTTTTGGAGAACCATGGAATGTGCCACATATCCAGTAGCAAAAAGTGGAAGCCTCCACATGCCAGCATCCAAGTCTCATAGAGGCACCTTCATTTCATTCTACTTTTGACAAAGAATTTCAACAAGCTAAGCAGAAGAAGAAAGTGGAAAGCGCCAGGTGGCAGTCACAGAAGACCCTGAACCACCTTTTCAAAAGAAAGCAGAAGCCTCCACATGTTGGCATCTAAAGGATGTCTGGGTTCATTCTTTGATTCAATGCATAAAGGCATCATTTTATTTTTCTTAAAGTGCCATAAAGTATCAAGTGTCACTCTCTAAGTCCCTTCTTACTGTAGCAGTAGAAAAGCAGAAGGTGCCACATATCTTCCCAGAAGCCCCGAAAGCCACCACATGTTGACATCTGAGAGATCATCTTCAAGTTTCATTATAAAGAGTGTGGTGGGTTTTGGGTTTTATTTCAAGGGTAAACAGAAGCTATCAAGCGTCATCATCTGGAGGAGCCTAAACTACATCCTAAATATTTCTACAAGCAGAGCTATAAAAGAAAGCAAAAAGTGCCAAGTGTCATTTTCTAGTGCTTTCTAAACAATAAGAGGATTTTTAGGAAATTGACTAAGTGTCCTCTCCCATTTCAACATAACAAAGTGTTTCGTGTATCTATTGCCAAAAGGCAAAATGGAGGGAAAATCAGGTGGAGTTAATTCGAGTAGATGGAATCGTACACTGGGTAGATTTTTGGGGCTTACAAGTATTAAAGATGCCATATGTTTGTCCCCTATAATAAAAGGTAGAGTAGATAGTTGAGAGGCCAAATAGATGATGGAACAAAGAATTTATAACACAAAGAGAGGCAGTAGACATGGATTTCCATGCCACAGTCAGGGTAGTTCCTAATACGACCAAGATGCATCCAAGGCATTGAATGCACCATTTGTTTTATCCCCTACAAGTGAAGGATGGAGTGGAATTGCGTAGGAAAGAAAGTGATCAAAGGAGACATATGAAGCTAAATAATCAGGATTGTAAAATCAAAAAAGTGGGGGGGGGGAATTCTCATAGTTTTAGACTTTTAGAGTTTTTGACCAATAATATCATTTGATTTTGTTACATTTTCCTGAGTTGAAAGGTTTATATGACTATGTGTGTTTCTGTATCTTTTGTATGACTAGAAGATTCAATAAGAAAATTGAACACTATGCCCTTATTGATGTTATCTGTGTCATTTCCAAATTAGTCTATGTTGTAGATTTTCTAGTGTTGTGATTGGAAATGTTATTTGCTTCTGTCCCATTTTCTAGAGTCTAAAGTTCTACATAATTGTGCATGACTTTTGTGCCTCTAATGTGATTGGAAGATTCTATTAATGAGATTGAACACTATGCCTTTGTTGACAATTCCTATATCTTAATAAAATACTCCCTTGTTATGAGCCTCCATTTCTATTATTCCAATCTTTTACATTGATCATGCACTTGTCTGCTCTTAAATGTAATAGTATCATATAATAGTCTCACTATGCTCAGGTTAGGATTAGGATTACACTCAGGCACCTCACCATAGTTAGGTTTCAATTCTTGAAATTTGCATTTCTATTTAGTCTCCTATCCCTTTTCCCCAACACCCAATACAAAAGAAGAGACCAACTTCTCTAAAATCTAGAGGTTGTTTCAAGATGCATTGTCCCATAGCTTGAAACTTCCCATTGTTGATTGATTAAGATCAAGCACAATTTTTTTCATCAACAATAACCATTGTTGGTTAATTAAAATCATTGGAAATCATATAAATACCATTGATGAAGACCTATGAACCCAAAGGCAAAACCACAAAAAGGAAACACATCAAGTTAGGTAATGATTAGATTAAATATGATAAAAATTTACAAGGTTCAGTTTAGTTGATGGATTTAAATGCCTTGTAAACATAAATTTTAATAATAGGTATGATATAGAGAATCAAAATGCAAGTTTTAATTATTTTTTTCCCCTACAACCTAACCATTGGTGGTTTACACAAACCATCGATGATTGCACATGATCATCGACTATCACTATGTAAATCCATTAATTAAACAAAAATAAAATCTAGCCAAACAAGGTTAGAAAATAAATTTAAGAGAGATTCAAGCATCCAAATGAAGATTTAAAAGATGCATAATTATCTCCTTACTATTTATGATGCATTAGGTCCCATCGGGTGTGCCATAAATGATCAAGGAATTTAACTCAATAGAGGCTAATATGGATTTAGTTACAAAAATAATGAAATAAACTCACTAAACAAGCAAACACCTCTAGGAATATATCATGGGGAGGATCATGGTGAAAAAACCAAATATAAACATAACTAAAAATGGAAAGGAATGACAACTTAAACATAAATACAAATTTCTTACCTTAGTCTTTGATTGCTCCAAAATAGCTTCTTCATTAGCTTGTTTAGATTTGTGCTCAAAAGGTCTTCATTAATGGAGCTTGTTTATCTCCATCCCCTCTTAGCACCTTATTCATTATGTACTTGGATTTTATATGGCTTGATGATTGAATTGCTTGGATGAATTTTGTCATTATAACTCTATGCTCTTGCTTCATGCCCAAATTCTTGCTTAATAACACTATTATATCCAAGCTCTCTAAATGAAGAGCTCTAGGCTTGTATTTATAGATTTAGTAACTAACCCCAACCCAAGGTGAGTTATAGGGTAGTTAAATCTTGGAATGGGTTTAAATTTTACCTTTTTTAGTTAAATAATCTTCATGAAGTCAAAATGTCTTCAATGGTCATGATTTAGCATTAAATAGGCATGGGTACGATATTTATAGATAATTTCCAAAATGATAACTCACAAAAGGTAATGATTAATTTCTATGATATTCATTGATATTTGAATTTTCCTTTTTGACAATTAATTTATTATCTCATGTATGAATTCAATTATGACTTTGATTTGTTTTAGGATTTGATGTTAATTAATCCTTATTAGGCATTTTTAACATTTGTTTGATTTTGATTTAATTCAATGTGCATTTGCATGATATTTGATTTATGGGCCAAATTAATTAATTTGCATGGTTGTGAAGCCAAATTTGATACATTTAAAAAATTATTAGGTTAGATGGTCTGTGTTTGGTAATAATTGGTTTATATTCAGGTATAAAGCCATTGGTGGCCAATTTTATAATTCTACACAAATAATTATACTTGAGAGCCCACACTATCAATCAAATCCTTTTAGTACATTTACTTGATCTTAATTTTGAAAATTTAGTTATATTTTATTTTTTATTGAATTAATTTTAGTATATACTGTATCAACTAACATGATATCATTATGTGCTATGTGTTATAACTACATTAACTAAATCAATACAACCATCTATGTGTGTAAACTTCATCAACCATCTTGATGTAGTTTCTTATATCTTTCTTCGTAAATACATTGGCTAGATTAATCTAGTCTTATTAATTTCCTTATTTTAGATAATTATATCAAATAGAACCATTATATTTTTTCTTACTTTTATCCTAACTCTATTGGCTAGCTTGAATAAATCTATTTTACCTAGCCTTTAATTTCTTGGTTACATCAACTAGCCTGATATAATCTATCATGTTCAGTTAATGTATTTTGAAACAACATATTTTACCCAACATTATTCATACTTTATTATATTTTTTAGCTCGATAAAATATATTAGACTCATCATTTTATTACGTAAATGATTTGTCTAGTATGATAATGTCTATTGTTCCTAGTATCTATTTACTGACTACACCAACCGGCTCAATACAATTTTGTAAACTCAGCTTCATCATATTTAATTGCATTGGCCAACTCAATAAAATCTAATTTTCCTTACCTAAGTTTTTAATTACATCAATTTGGTCAAGATAGTCTATGTATATCCTCTTTCCTTCCATCTTGTAATATATCTTTGTTTAGTTTGAATAAAAAAACCCAACAAGATATAATGGATTGGAACAATTCTTGTAATATGTCTAGATTTCATCTCCCTTATACTATCTTAAAGAGTCAATATATAATAAAATATCATGTAATAACTATAAATACAATGTATGAGCCACTTAATAAATTTAAACCCCTTTATCCACTTACCTATCCTCCACACATGTGTATTATAGGGGATGGGTGTGATCTTGAGTATACTCCCAAAATGATCATCTACATTAATGAGTACCCTAAGCATAGGGTAAAGGACCCTATGGTGATATATCATATCATTATGGCACCTCATGTGGAATTTCCTCCTTTCTATATTCCTATATTTTCTATTTTATTTGGGACAAGGCATCCCATGACTTCCCCTTTATTTTCTTCCTCCACCATTATTAGTATTGCTACTAACATGCTGGGTATTTATTTTAGTGGGAATAATCAAAGTTCCAATATTAACACCTACATTAATGATACCACTAGTGTATCTCATGTTTTGTTTTCTAGCCAACAATCTCATGATACTCATCAATTCTTGTTGTAATCCATGAATCAATTGGTTAATTTCCAAACCACTAATTCTAATTAGATATTACAAATTCAAAATCAAATCTTATAATTTTAAAGTCATACTAAAAAACATCAATGGGGATTTAAAAATCCAAATCTTCCCCCCCAACCATTGCCCCTTAGATATCCACATGCTAACTTAATTTTACAAACTCCACTTATTAACAAAGAAATCAAGCATATTCAAAATGAGCCACTACTTTCTCAAATTACAAACATATAAATAGGCAGTACCACTCCTAATATCACCTATAATGGATTCACATATCTCACTTTGCATTTTAAATCTTTTTAAGACATTTAAAAATATTAGATTAAGCTATAAACCTTTACAGTTATGAAATTTTATCCAAAACATTTTAGGTGATACCCTAGATTGGTATAATTAACTCAAGTCTAGAACTATTTCTAGATTATAATACTTGGTTAACTTATTAGTTTTGGAAATTAAGATTAATAAACCTCCTAAAAATATTGTAGTTATTTTTATTAATTTTAAAAAATAAGAATCTAAAATTGTCCAAACTTTTATCAATTGTTGGAAAGCCTTATATAACAAGGCCAAGCATAACATGTCAAAATAAAACATTTTCCAATTGTTTATCAATGTGATTCATCTTAAAATATATTATAAATCCTTGAATCTCTCTCTGAAATCATTTTAATAATCCCTTGATTAATATAAACACTAAAAATTCCTCATAATATAATTAGAGCCTTCCAAACCTATGTTTATAACTCGTATACTTATGAAGTCCAAAAATAAACATGTTATAATTGATGTCATCATGGATACATATGATTCCATGTACACCATCCATGTTATTATACCTATTGTATCTAATGAAGTATCACTTTCCCAACCCATCTTGGGAAGTCCCTTCCATCCTCCTCCTAATTTAGCTTATGTGCACAATGTGAATGTTCACAAGCATCTTTCCCTACTTGAAATTAAGAAATGCATTCCTAAGCCCTCAACTAGATATCTTGATCCTTCTCACCCTAAAAAACATTGGTATTGTCACAATATTTTTTTTTATGATGCAAGTTGAGGACACTCCCATGAAACATGTAGATAACTTAAGAACCTTACTTTTAATTTTAATCTTAGATCCAACTTTGACCATGAAAATGATTAAAGAATGTCAACAAGCCTATGAAAAGGTAGTTAAATCCCATGATTCAAAATATAAACATAAATATATCACCCAAGATAATTCTCACCTGTATAAATATACATATCCACATCCTAATCATGTTCAAAACCATCAACCTAATCATGATTAGTCTACTTACACAAATGTTTTTGAAACCATGGTTAAGTCTCAATCTTTTACCAATGACGATAACTTGATTAAAATTAAAAAAATCAGGCATATATCCTCCTAAATTGACCCTTATATTCATTCTACTCATATTCCCTATCCTAATTTTAAAAAATCTCATGATACCTCTATCTCATTTTATGGATGTTGAGTATGAGGAAATAATTACCAATTTATATATTCCTACCCCATCAATAAAATTGATGTAGTGATTTTTATGATATCTCCTATCATCCACCCTAATACATTTCATTATTTATCCTCACATATATGTTCCTATTATAATAACCACCCTAATATAGTCTATTATTTCTCAGCCCTCTTTTGCTACTGCATCATCTAACTTAATACATTCAACTATTTCCATATTAGAAATGAGTATATCAGCTAGCCTAAAATAATTAATTTTTATTATAATCTCTATCTCTAATTCATAAATTAACTTAATTTAATCTACTTTTATTACTCGTTCACATTCCAATACATCTATCATTTTGATACATTCTATACCTTGTACATATTTATAACAAATTATATTGACTAGCTCGATGCAGTTTGTTCTCACTTACCAACCGACATCCTCTAGGTTAGGACCACACTATTTCTTTCCTAACCAATTTAAATGCACTTTAACCCCTCATTAAATTTATTTTATTTAATATTATGTACCTTTATCTAAGTCTTATCCATCTCCCTTTGGATCTAATGAGTGGATCCCACTGATAACAATTATAAGCTCCCTTTACAAATTCCTTTCCTTGATCTCATGAGTACCTCTTCCTATCATCAAAACCAATTGATGTAGTTATTGTTAAAAATTAATACACCTTAACCTACACCTATGGATTAATAAGTTACATTTCTTATGTCTGAGGATAGTATCCTTCAATAGTTTGAACAAATGTCCATTCTAGTTGATGAGACTATCGATGTTTCTCTCTCACTTAATTTTCCCATCACTTTCAGATCCATGAAAAAATCCTAGTTAATATGAATGGGCCTCCTTTTATAATTAGTTTTCAAGTTTTTGACATTCATTTCAAGTGTATTTTTATTTATGAATGGTCAAACACTTGTGTCACCTCTCTTGAGTTCATTAAAACCCCTAGATACTTTGAATATAACCTTAATTCTACTCAAAGTATGTGCCAAGGCTATGATAAAAGAAAAATTCCTCTTATTTTTTATGATTTTATTCCTATCATATTTCCCCCCATTATTTTTAGATTTAGGGTCATGATATTTACATTCCCATTATCCTATAACATTTTACATGTCTGATCCTAGATTCATCACATCAATGTAGTCCCCTCTTCTACATATTAGTGTGTCAATTCCCCCATAAATGTGTTATATAATATATTAAAGCTGAAAATAACTCTTTTAATTTAAAAAAAAATCCAATAACATGGAATATTTAAAATACCTACCTTTGAACATTTACCTAACATTCCTAGTCAATAATCTCATTTATTTAATTATCATATCAACTTTAATAGAGGTTAGAGTGGTAGCCATAGGCTTTTACGTAACATGCCACATAACATATTAGATGATATTATCCTTAATATCAAAAAATAACACCTTACTTTATATAATTATATCTTATTTATACCCTTCTATGTGACCTCGTTCTCATAGGAATCTGACTGATGATTTTCCTACTTTTTACTCATCCCTAAAGATCTATCTCCACACTCTTCCTATAGTGATAGAGTGGTTGATACAGTACATAAATATCTTTTTATAGATAATTATGATGATATTTTGTACCTTAATTACCCATAATTAATTATATATTCTCAAGATAAGGATTCATAAATCCTCTCTTATCAAACATACCTTCAATGTTTTATCTTCTTGTTGCATTAATCTAGTTGATATCATTTTCACTCCTTATACTTTATCTTTGTAAGAGGTAAAATTAATAAGATGTGGGGGGGTGGTGAATTTGTGATCTAAAATAATCCAAATTCAATTTAGTTCACTTTAAATCTCTTAATCAATTACCATAATCATTCATAAAGCATAAGCATCATTCATAGACATGAGCAAGAGAGACAATGCAAGATCAATCACATAACATATGACATATGTGAGAAACCATATTGGGGGAGGAAACCCACTATAAAATATCATTTTAATACTATTATATAATAAAAATATCCAATTTAGACTAGTTTAAAGTGATCAAAGAACTATAATCCCTATTTAGTGAGACTATAATCCCATAAGGTGCTACAACATTGATCTAGCTGAGCTACAATAACAACCAAACTTTTAGAAAGTTTAACCTTACAAGGAGGTTAATTTAAAAACATATATTTACAATCATAAGTATATTCCTAAATCTCATCATCCATGTGGCACCATGGAGACATTTCTCTTCCTATGGGTGACAATGTTGAGAAATGAATCTCTAGATGAGGGGCTAGCTCCCCTTTATGCACTCTTTGAAACTCTCATATACCTATCAATTGTAGATAAAAATGGATTAGAAAAATAAAATATTTAAACCAAATATGGTGATGAACCAATATATATTATCCTCCTACTTGACTAAAAATTCACTATTTAAAGACAAACAAGGATGTTTCACACAATATAATACCATGGTACTGTCACATTGGTATTTCATGTGTTAGATTCAAGAAGGTAATTGACACTTAGGAGGGTGACAAATGATTATACAGAAAGAATATAACATATACCACTTCTAATACACTCATACACTTAGTAAATTATACTAAAAATTACCTGAAACAACATCCTTTTTGTACATTGGTAAGTGACAATAGATTGACATGCTAGAAAGGTAACTCTTTCACTAGACATTATCAACAAGATTAAAACCTATAATAAATAGTACAATATGTGAATGTAAAAATAAACTATATATTTCTTAAAGAGTCTTTAAAATACAAATATGGCTAGATTTTCCCTATAAACTAACGGAGGCTCCAAAAAAGAGAGAAGAGAATGCACATATATAGCTTTTGAGAGGACGAACAAGTAAAGGAAGTCCAAGGGTCACTTATACATGTGTCACCTTGAAATAATTAGTTAATTTTGCATGTATAATAGAGGTGGGGTGAGATATTACACGTCATAAATGTCAAATTCTCCAAAATAAGTCATAAGAATGATGACAAGTGGCACAAAACCTACAATTTTGGCATAGGAAATTACCTTCATGATCTACCATAAAAAACTAACTTATCTATACATATGGTAATTTTTAATATTTTTTATGAGTAATATGGGTTATAAATAAGTCCCAAAATATATTTTATTGATCCTTGACCATCCCTATTCTTGTGGACATGCAAAATCATCTGTGGTAGTTTTAAAATGGCTCTTTTCCATGCACCTTCTATACTTGGCATTCAAAAACTCCCAATTTTCCATACTATTCCATGAAAAATAGGTAATGAAACTTTTTTAAATGTGTTCATATCATCAATTTCAATAAAAAAACCTTTAAAAGGCTTCCCTAGTTGCTTTTCACCACTTTCCCTAAGTGTTCACTAGTTGGTTCACTAGACTAGTAAGAGCCTATTTGGGCCAATTAGGGGATTATTAATGAGATTAAATTAATTTTTATAGTTATATAGAGTGTAAATATTCATCCCAAACTTTATTTCATCTTCTAACTCCTTGTATATCTTGTACACCACATAAAATGATACAAATAAGCCCTATTTTAGCCTATTCCATACACCTCCATATAAATTAATCGCATGTTTACAATATCCATAGAGGAATATGAAAAATAAAATTGGTTTAATTTATGTTACCTTTCATATAGATGCTCAAAATGCTTCATCTCCTCAATCAGGTCACTGTAAGGGTTTTGCAAGGGTTTTGAGTGGCCTGAACTCTTAACCTTTATTCATAAAGGTCAAACATTGAAAATCCTTGTAAATTATATTTAGGGATATTTAAGGACATTATATAACTTATTAAAATGTCTCAAGGTTCCATGCAAACATTCATGAAAGATATGAGTGATGGAAGTTGACCTTCAAATGGCTTTCATGCTTCCTTTGAGGGTTTCAGTATGTCTAGGGTTATAGATGGATTATTATGGAGTTTCATTGTCAAAAAAAATCTTCTTCACATCTATATCTGACATATAAAAATTTTAAAATCATTTGGATATCTCACCAAGAGCCTAAAATGGAGATGATCCTTATTTTAGGATAAGACCTATGCCTTTCTAACATGCCTATTTACACTCTCTGAACCAAATTATGATAATTTTCACTTTAAATGAATTAATAAAAAATTAAAACATCATATATACCCTAATAGTCATCATAAAAAAACACTATAGTGATTATAGAATTCTAGAACATGGAATGACATCTCATTTGGGGTTGGGTTTACATGTTTTCCTACTAGTTCTACTTGTAGACCTTCTTGTCTAGACCATCTCATTGGAATTAAAACATTATAGGATGGTTTATTATTATCTCCCATGTCTTCCAAAACTATTTAAACCTTTCCAACTTATTATATTAACATTTGGTTCACTATCAAACACTTTTCCCAAAAATTATCATTCTTGTGCATGAAGAGACTGCCCCTACTCTAAGACAAAATAAAGAGTATTAGGCATTTTTTTTTTATAAAATTGAATATTTTTTGAGATAAAAAAGATCATAATTACCATATTTACCATTTTTTTTGGATTCATTTAGAGCATGTTATGAGTGTATATTTTTTATTGAGATTGAATTTAAATTTATAGTATTTAAATTAGGACATATTTCCTTATTAATAACACTTACCACCATCTCTTTATGCCACTCATAGAAACATTGCCTTCAATGTATACTCTACCCTATGTATAGATAGGGGATAGACCCAAAAGGTCATTTCATGAAATAGGATTCCTCTTCATGACCTAAGTGGTCAGGACTCATTCTTGACTTATTGGGAATTATTTACCCTTGAAATATAGGTATAAGACTTGTAAAATGCATTTTATGGTGAACACTCCTTAAGAATCTTGTAGATATCACTGTTAACTTTTAGTGGGTTTCTTGACAACTTAAAGGAGTTTAAAGTTCACCTTTCAGTTACCCTTTGGCTCCCAAAATTGGCATAGTTTCTCTAGGTGAGTATGGATATAAGGCCAAAATAATAAAAGTGATGAAAAATTCCTCCACCATGTCAAATATTAATCCAAAAAAACTTTAGAACCTCTATTTCCCACATTTAGGGACTGAGAGCCCAAAATGGAGATGACCTTTCTTAAAGTGAAAACTTGCTTATATATCATCCTAGGTCTTCATGGCATGAAAATCATGATTATTGGGTAATTTTAGGGCTAAAAATTTATTCCACCATGTACTCTAATATCTCTCACCTATGTACCACCTCTTAAACCAAGCACAACTTGCTTGAAGGTGACAAGGCTACAAACAAGGGAAAGATGAGTAGTTTGGCCTTGAAAGAGTAGTAGTTGGATTTATCATAGGGTGATTACATCAAATACATTTGAAAACATGAAATTTGATTAAATTATCACCACCATGAATCTCCCCATATGTTAAAAGAACATAGTTCTTGTGGCCATCTTTGCAACTTCAAGAAACAAGCACCATTTGAAATATCCTTCTAAGACAATGAAACTTAAAGTGTTAGATGTTTGTAATATCATTTATAGATATTTATTCCATCCTAAAAACACCACATCAAGATAACATAGCTCCATGGACCTCTAAAAACTAGAAATAGATGCATAAATATACCCCTCTTGAATGTAATTCTATAAAAGGCTACCTAGATTGTTGACCATTGTTCATAAAGGAGGAGGTACCAAAAAACAAAATCATATTATGAAAATTAATTTTATGTATATTAAAATCCACCTGTAAAAGCAATCCTCCCAACTCCACTTATACTTTCTATACCAAGTGCTTGAAGTTAACCTTCTTTTACATGCCAAGAGGAAATAGAAGACAAATGAGTTGTAGATGAATATTTTTGCATTATCCTCGAAATTAAAAAATTTAAATTGGTTTTTTGAGGTTAATATACACCCCATCCACGTTATTAGTAGGATATCAGATCATGGGGACCATACAAGTGCCCAAAAAGGCCTAGAAATAAGGAGAAACTCCCATTTTCTAACTATAACTAAATATTCTATTATCATAAAATCAAATCTGAAATTATCTGACCTATTATACATTAACCACATCTTGGTGACTAGTTAATCACTTTAGCCATGTATACAAGTCGTCTTTCTTAGCTCAAAAGTGGGCCCACAAGGCATTTTTTGCATATTGAATATGGTAAATGCAATTTGATGACTTAGAAAGATATTAAATCACATTAAAAAACATATTATTACTATAAAAACATATTTTATGCCTTTGAAAAAGTTTGAATCTATATGACTAGGGTTGACTTTCATTAACCTAACTAGTATAAATGACTAGACTTTGGACCAAGGTTAGGCTAGGGATAGGTGAACATCTAGATAAAAATGAAACCCCTAGAGGACATGGATTTATGGTTTGACTCCAATTTTACCAAAGGTAAAATTTTGTCAACACTTTTGGCAACTCCTAGAGGTAACATGCTTGTCTATATTAGAGACTAGTAGCCTTATCCAACCAAGGGCCAATGGAGTCAATGGATTATTGAAGATGAATAACAAGGACATGGAAAATAAAATAAAATCAAACACACCACACAACAACAACAATACCAATCAAAGACAACACAAAATAAGACAAGGACAAAATCACACTTGTGCATAAGCACTTAGGGAACACAAAGAAAACAAGAAACTATGCACAAGGGAAGAGAAGAACCTTAGTAATAATGCTTGATATGTATCCCAATTATTGGGATATGAAGATTCTCTCCATACAACTTTGAAATTATGAAAGCATTATGTGATTTGCATTGAGTTATCACATATGGGCCACTCCACAAAGCATAAAATTTTGTGTCTTCCAAGTTTAGCACTATCTTCATCCCATTTTAGGACAATGTCTCCTTCCTTGAAACTTCTTGGCATGGAATTCTTGTCAAAATACTTCTTTGTTTATTTTTGGTGAGTGGTCATAGTTTGCATAGCTTGATCTCTTGTCTCCTCAAGCTCCATTAACTCACACAACTTGACTTCCATGCTCTCATTATCTATCAATTGTAGTTTATAGGTGAAGTCTAAACCTGGTAACTCAAGTGAGATATGAATTCTAGCCTCCCTTCCATACATAAGTGTGTAAGGTGAGTTTCCAATTACTCTCTTTTGGGTGATCCTATCAGCCCAAAGGGCTATCTTTAACTTAGAGTGCCAAGTCCTTTGATTCTCCTCTATTGTCCTCTTTATAATCTTGATTAGATTCTTGTTTGTGGACTTAAATAGTCCATTTCATTGGGGATAATATTTGGAGGAGGTGCTAAGATAGATGACATGCTTCAAATCCCATTCACTTATCCTTGCTCTTAAAAAGGCTAATACATTATTTGAGATGATTATTGAGGGAGATCCAAACCTGGTTACTATACTCTCATACAAGTCTAGGATTGGGTCCTCATTTGCCTCTTTAAGAGATACAACATCCACCCATATTGTAAAATAATCAGTGGTAGTCAACACCCATTTGTGGCTAGCACTTGAAGGTGGATTGATTAGGCCTATGAAATCCAAACCCCATTGCATAAAGGGTTGTTCAACCTAGATTGTATGAACAAACAAGGAAAGTAGCTTTTGTTTTTCATAAAAAAAGAGTACACTTTAGGCATTTTCTTACCCAAGCATGGGTATCCTTGAACAAGATAGGCCAAAAGTAACTAGCCCTCATAATCCTAGCAATTGTAGTTCTTGGAATGAAATGATAACCAGCTAGTCCATCATGGAATTCATATAATACTTTGTCAATCTGATCTAAATAAAGACACCTCAACAACACACTTGAAAATTACTTCATAAATATCACTCCATCAACAAGTACATAAGGAATGGATTGAAACCTAAAATACCTTCTTCTAGATCTATCAAGACCTTTTGGACACTCACCAATTTGAAGGAAATGAATCATGTATTGTGTCCAACTCTTCATGACTAAAGGTACAAGTACTATAGGGTCATCATGAAGTACCAAAAACAACCTTCCTTTGCTCTTTTAAGTTTGAATCAAGATGTTCACATAGTCTTTTTCCCTTCACTAGCCTGGTTGTCTTGATCTCCACATCATACTACATGACTTTGGTGATCCAACCTGGCCTTTTTTTTAATTAAATCTTCTCAATAGAAAGTATTTTACACTAGGATGAGGCACAAGTATGTTAACTTTGTTATTTTGTAGCATGTATCTAAAATTATTTAGACTCCTAATAACTAAAAGCATTTGTTTCTCAACATAAGTATATCTTACGTCATAGCCTTCTAAACCTTGGCTAAAGAAGGCAATATGTTGTTCCAAATTCTCATCATTTTCCTGAGTAAGCACGACATATATTACCTCCTCATTCCCAAAAGTATATAAGGTGAAATACTATGAACATAAGTATATCTTACCTCATAGCCTTCTAAACCTTGGCTAAAGAAGGCAATAGGTTGTTCCAAATTCTCATCATTTTCTTGAGTAAGCATGACATATATTACCTCCTCATTCCCAAAAGTATATAAGGTGAAATCCTTGAAAAAATTTGTACGTACAAGAGTTAGATCTTGGGCAATGGCTTGTTTGATCTCTTCCAAACCTTCCTTTTCCCTTCTTATCAAGGTGAACATCTCATCTTTCCTTAACATGGATGTTAGAAGATTGACCAAGTTGTCAAAGTTTGGAATGAATCTCATTATGAAATTAATCTTACAAAAAAAACTTTTTAAACCTTTCTTATGCTTAGGCAAAGACAATGCCAAGATAGCATTCACTCTCTCATGATCAATGGACAAGCCTTTATTGGAAGTAATATGTCCTAGTATTTTACCTTCATGGAAATCAAACACAAACTTATTTAGGTTTAGAGATATCCCATACTATCTTCACCTCTCAAATATTTTCTTTAGCTGATTCAAATGATCATTTGTATCCTTGGATAAAATTATCACATCATCAAGATAAACTAATATAATGTCATTAATTAGTCAGTGGAAAGCCATATCAATTACACATTAGAAAGTAGCTCCCTAATTTGACAATAAAAATTTAATATTAATATAGGCATATGTGCCCCATTTTGTGGTGAAGGTTGTCTTGTGTTGGTCACTTTCCCTCACCAAAATCTGATTTTACCCAGAATAATGATCTAAGAGAGAAAACCTCTCACTACCTGCGACAACTTGTAGAATCTAATCCATAAAAATGAGGTGATAATTATATATCAAATAGACCCTATTCAATTCTTTAAATTTCACACAAAACCTTATCTCCCCATTCTTCATTATAATAGGGACTAAGTTAGCCAACCAAGAAGAATGTTTGATAAGAAAAATGATTCTAGACTCAATCAACTTAGTGAGCTCTTTCTTCATGAGTGTTTCAATCTTGGGATTTATTGGCCTTTCTCTTTGCTTGATGGGTTTGTCATTTTCATATATATCTATGGTGTGTTTATCTAATCCTGGATCAAAACCCTTCAAGTCACTATACTCCCATGTAAAAGTATCATTAAATTTCTTACATAGTTCAATGAAATCATGCTTCTCTTGACTAATGCATACCTTTCCACGTGAAAGTATCTTATCCTTAAAGATATATATCTTTTCATAGTTCTATTTTTTGGTATAAATTATTACTTTCTCTTTATTTATCTGATCATCATCATTAAATATGCTTTCAAGAGTAACTAGGCCTTTGGGAAGCTTATTAGAATTTAATTGGATAATTTGCTCCCATATTATTGTTGAAGCTTGGATTGAATTTTTATAGAGAACTCAGCCTCCTCTTGTATAAAAAGGTATATTTGTTGTTCAACCTCAAAGATTTTTCAATTTGTGGCATTATCCATTATATAAGGCCTAATAATCATCTTTAGATGAGGTTGGTTCTTGTCTACTTTTATGCCTTTTAAAACATCAAATTGAGCACCAATAGATGCCAACCTATTATCATGATTATTGTCTTCCCTTGGAATATATGTGATGTTTAAATCCATGAAGTCTTATACAATATCCCAGACTCTTTGCTTGTAGGACTTGAGCTGGGAGTTCTTGGTCAAATTCTACCCTCTAACTTGATTCACAATAAGCTCACTATCTCCATACACTTGAATCTCTCTAATCCCTCTTTTCCTATCCCATTAAACACCATGAATAAGGGGTTATTATTCTAATACATTAAAATTTCATGATAATTGGAATCTAAATGTTGAAAATTACCATTCCTTTTAGGGTGAAACCAACATTTCTCGACCACCTACCCTAATCTTGCTTCTAGACCCATCAAAGAAAAGCTGCCATAACCATTCACCTCTTCACTTGGCTTCATTAGATTGGGTATGAAGGAATATTTATCATGCATATGGTACACCCCAAGACCATATTATATAATAAACTTGTAAGTATCATGCTCATAGTTTTCATTTCCCCATTCATCTAGGAATAAATTAGAAACTCCCTCAAGGGAAGATAATGGAGATTGGTCAATGTGAAGATGCTCTTCATCAATGATGGCATAGTTAAAATTTACAACCTTAGGTGAGTATGGTTCCAAGTGATATTTGTGGATAGGTTTAGAGTCAATTTTCACCTTAGTACCATACATTGTCCTAAACACCATGTAAGACCAATTAGCTGTCAAGTACCGACCTATTTTAGCTATAAAATCTCTTGACAAGTAAAGGGCAAAGTATGGAGGTAAATCTACCACCAACACATCATGAGGAATAGGAAAAGTAGGATAATCATGAAGTATCAAATTCAAATTTTTTATTATCCCCAAAGTCTTGGCTGGTGTTCCATCCAATTATAAGACCCCCTTAGTCATTGGCTCATACTTTAGGCCTAATTTATCTGCTATACATTTGGGCATAATTGAAGTACTATCCCCACTATCTATGATAAAATTATGAACCAATAAATCAAAAATGATTAGAGATATATAAAAATGAGTATTTTTCTCATTCGTCTTTACTTTACCATCAATTTATTGAGTCCCATTCACTAAGACCACATTGTCATGTTTAGATGAGCCAGTTTGCTTACCTGATTCATGTAGTTCCTTTTGAAGTATGTATGTATACCCTAGAATTTTCAAGGATTATCATAATGAGATATTCATGTGAACCTTCTTCATCTATTCCACCACATTGATATGAGGATTATTGACTTTAATAAATTCTTTAGGAGCACTAACACCTTATGATGTAGCTTGTGTAGATGGAGGTATAGGAGCCAGCTTCATGTTTGGAAATATCTTAGTTTCTTGTAATTTAGGAGCTATATTTGACCCATTCACCATTTTATATGATGTAGGGATCAAAATAATTCCTTTATTGGCTCCTTGATCTTCTTAAATAGCCCTCCTTTTGGATCTAGTGTTGGAAGAGACACTAGCATTGATGTTGCTTGGATTTGTCAAATGATTTATAAAAAAAATATCATTCTAAGTGATTTATGAGAGTGAAATAATATTACACTTGACCATTTTTAAAACCATGTTGCATTGGAATCTCATTATTTGGAGCTTATAACACTTGATCTACTTGCATTCCCATAGCTTTATTGTGCATTTCATTTGCATAAACAACTTACTCTTGGCCTTGTTCAAAACATGGATTGCATGGTTGAATCTTAAACTAAATTATTTTGAGTGGGAGATATGGCCTTCGAGGATAAAGGAACATTGGGATTATTGCTCTGATAAGGACTAGCTTGGGTGATTTGACCTTGCCCATGGGTATTCCATTGAAAAGAAGGTTTATTAGCTTGTCTAAACTTATTGTAGGACTGATATGGCCTATAAATTTAGTCTTGTTTACTATTAAGGGGAATAATATCATTAGTGACACTTTTTGGTAAAATTTTAACCTCATGGATCTCATTGGAAGGAAGCATGGTAGATGTTTCACTACTAGGCAAAGGGGATAAGGTAAGAGGAACAACTTTGTTAGGAGGCTGCAAGTTAGGGAACAATGGCATTGGAGGCCTAAGAGCAATTGTCCTTGCTTAAACAAAATAGTTTTATAGATTTATGGCTATATCATAGGTAGCAGGGAGTGCATTCCCACCCATAAACTAAATCATCATAGACACATCACTATTCAATGTCTTTAGGTAGTATAAGAATGCATAGTTTCGGAGTAGGTCTCACAAGAGCTAGGATCCTATCCCATGTTTTTTGAAATATAATATTGAATTCATACATAAACTCATGTGGTTCCCTATTAATAGTGGTCAATTGTTTATCTAGAGACAAGTAACCACTCTTCTCCCCATACTTATTTGTCAAAATATCTTCCAATTCATCCCATGAGCCAATGGAATATTGAGCTAAAGTACCATACAAATCTAAAACTTTTCCTTTGAAGGACAAATCCAAAAATATAATAGCCACATTCTCTTTGGTAATGTTGTGGATATTACAAAAGTTTTCTATGTTTCTAATATGTTTAATTTTAGTAATAGGACCATCCCCACTAAAATATGGAACACTCTTAAGGGCTGCTCCTAGAATTTGATCATATTGGGAAAGATTCAAATTCGATGATCTGGTGAAAGGAATAACGTTTTTCCTTCTAGCCATCATGGAATGATCACTATAGATGTTAGGAATGGAATGTAACACTAACTTAGAATCTTTAAACACAAATTCTCTTTTATAAGGATGACTATTTATAGACCTAAACCTTTTGGTGGAATATGGAGGTAGTTGCACAAGATCAAAAGGTATACCTTTAGTAAAATACCTAGTGTTTACCTTTGGCATGTAAAAAATAACTTGATCTGAGAAGCAATTTAGGTGACAGTTCCACCCCAATTGATGATGGAACTTCCAGCAGCCATAACTTTTGCACCGTAGCTCCAATTGACTCACCATTTGAACCATTAAAAAGATAATAATGAGAATAACATCTTGATATGGAATAAATATATTCTAAATGAATTTTGCACTGATAAAACCCAATGGAAGTGCCCTAATTTTCAATTTTAGTAGTGCAATCTAAAAATAGTAAGTTTCTAAAAATAGTAATTCCTCATATTTTATATTGTTTTAAAGCGTGGAAGTCAAACCACTTAATCTCCCTTGAGATTTGTGACCTTACACATCATCACCTTTATTTCAAAATATGTATAAATAAATATGTATCTTGAAATGTAAAATCATACATCTCTTCCCAAAGATAAGCATATAGTTGTATTGCAATATTGAGTAATAATACATATCTTCTCAGAGAATTCATTGTTACTATGTTATTTCTTTATTCTTGAAATATTTATCAACTAGAACTTATAAGTTTTTATTTATTACTAATCATCAACCAAATACTTGAATCTTCAATGGAGTCATCAAGTACTGATGTATATGTTTCTTTTAACTGCAACTATGCCAAGACCAGCACCAATCTTGAACAATATTATAGGACTCAAAATTCCCATCAGGCATGATAAAAACTATTGACACTTAGAGTTACATCCTTAAGGAGATGCCTAATTATCCTCATCCAAGTGGCACCATGGATCCATTTAGCTTTATATGGGTGATAATGTTGATAAATGAATATCTAGATGAGGGGCTAGATCCCCTTAATGCACTCTTTGAAACTCTTCTATACCTATCAATTGTAGATGAAAAGGGATTAGAAAAAGAAACTATTTAAACCAAATATGGTGATTTAAAAATATATATTATCCTCCTACTTGATTGAAAATCCACTACTTAAATACAAACAAGGATGTTTCACACAAACTCACAACATAAAAGGTATTGTCACATTAGTATTTCATGAGTTAGATTCAAGAAGGTACTTGACACTTAGGATGGTGATGAATGATTCCAAAAAAATAATACAACATATACCACTTCTAAGACACTCATACACTTAGTAAATAATACTAAAAAATACTTGCAACAACATCTCTTTTGAACACTAGTAAGTGACCATAGATTGACATGCTAGAAAAGTAACTCTTTCACTAGACATTATCAACAAGATTCAAACCTATACGCAATAGTAAAATATGTGAATGTAAAAATAAATTTTATATTTCATAAAGAGTCTTTAAAATAAAAATTTGTATATATTTTCCCCATCAACCAATGGAGGATCCAACAAAGATCTAAGAGAATGCATATTTATAGCTTTTGAGAGGAGGAGCAAGCAAAGGAAGTCCAAGGGTCATTTGTACATGTGTCATCTTGAAATAATAAATTAAATTTACATGTATAATAGAGGTTTGGTGAGATACTACATGTCATATATGTCAACTTATCCAAAACAAGTCATAAGAATGGTAAAAAGTGGCACAAAACCTATAATTCTGGCATAGGAAACTACCTTCATGATTTACCTTCCAAAAATACCTTATCTCTACATATGGTTAGGTGTAATGGTTGGTATAATTAAGAGTAGTTAAAAATAATTCCCCACATGCATTTTAGTTATCTATAACCATCCCTGTTCTTGTGGACATGAAAAATCATCCTTGATAGTTTCAAAATGGCTCTTTTTCATGCACCTTGTACACTTGAAATTCAAAAACTCCAAATTTTCCAAATTGATCCATGTAAAAGAGGGAATGAAACTTATAAAATTTTATTCTATCATCATTTTAAGGAAAAATCCTTTAAAATTCTTACCTAGTTACTTTTCACCACTTTCCCTAAGTGTTCACTAGTTAGTTCACTAGGCTAACTAAAAGTAAGAGCTTCGTTTAGGTACTTAGGGGATGATTAATTATATTAAATGAATTTTTATATTTATCTCAAGTTAAAATATTCATTATAAACTTTGTTTCATCTTATAAATCCTCTTATATCCTGCACACCACAAAAAATGGTCAAGATAAGCCCTTTTTTATCCTATTGCATACACCTCCATACAAATGAATAAAATTTGTGGAATATATAAATATTTCTATAAATCATATGGGTTTTCTAATTTCCATTACATTACATATATATGCTCAAAATGCTTCATCTACTTAATCAGGTCAGTGTAAGGGTTTTTCAAGGTTTTTGAGTGGCCTGGACTCTTAACCTTTGTTCATAAATTTAAAATGTTTAAACTCCTTTTAAATTAATCTAATGGATCTTAAATTAACTTCTATAAGTTATCCAAAATTATTAGGTTTCCATGCAAACATTCATGAAAGATAAGAGTGATGGAAGTTGACATTCAAATTGCTTTCATGCTTCTTGTGAGGGTTTCAATATGTCTGGGGTTAGAGATGGATTTATATGGAGTTTACTTGTCAAAAAAAAAATGTTCCTCAAATTTTTATCTAACACATAAACATTTAACAATTCTTTATATATCTCACTAAGAGTCCAAAATGGATATGACCCCTATTTTAGGATAAGACCTATGCCTTACCAACATGCATGTTTGCACATTTTAAACCAAAAGATGATAATTTGAAATTTAAATGAATTAATACAGAATTAAAACATCATATACACCCCCATATTCATCATCAAAACACTAGAGTGATTATATAAATCTATAACTTGGAATGACATCTCATTTGGGGTTGGGTTTACATGCTTTCCTACTAGGTCTACCTACAGACCTTCTTTTCTATACCATCTCATTAGAATTAAGAAAATTTAGGATGGTTTATTATGATTTCATATGTTTTATAAAACTATTAAAACATTTACAACTGATTATATTTACATTTGGCTTAGTATCTAACACTTTTCCCAAAAACTATCATTCTTGTGCATGAAGAGAATGCCCCTGCTTTGAGACAAAATAGAGAGTGTTAGGCATATTTCTTTGAGAACTTTTTTTTTTTTTTTTTAGATAAAAAATTTCCTAATTAAAAATTTTACCAATTTTTTTTGTTCTATTCCATGTTTATGGGGTCTAACCATCTCAATCTTCCCAAAAAGGGGCAAAAAACCATATTTTTTACATGTTTTTGCTCAAATCTCCCTATAGCTTCTACCTATACACAAATTTATTTCTAATAAGTTTATAAAAAAAAATTATAGTCCTAATTTAAGTCTCATGGATAATTTTTAACTATATTATACCCCTCTTGTTAGTGAAAACACTTGTTTCCCCTTTGAGCCAAGGGTCTTCTAACCTACCTGTACGGACTAAGACATACTTTGTACAGGTGAAAATGTATTTGGGAATGTGGTTAGTGTTATAGGAATGATAAAACCTTAATTTTATTATAATTAAACTTATTTCATTATTTTAACCTCTATCCTCCTTATTTTCTCCATACTTATCATTTCAATCCTTCACCTTTCACTCTTGTCACTACCTCTACGACTGAAACAACCTTAACAAACACATTAGGCTTGTTTAATGATAATAGTAACAAATTTTAGGAGGGTAATTTGATAATTTAAATATAATTAAACCTTAATTATTCCTATATAAATTCTTAAAGATCCTTATATGTTCCCATGACTTGACTGTGTTCACACTTTCTTGTAGAACTATAAGTGGATACTTTGCCCTACTTGTAAGTTTTTAAGGTAGTTATTTTACCTAAAATGTGTATACAACCCTTAAATTATCTTATTATAATAATATTTAATCATTAAAACCAATTTTATTCTTTATTTGATCACAAAATACCACCTTATTCTTG
Source organism: Torreya grandis (assembly GCA_037957365.1). Classification (NCBI taxonomy): domain Eukaryota; kingdom Viridiplantae; phylum Streptophyta; class Pinopsida; order Cupressales; family Taxaceae; genus Torreya; species Torreya grandis. The sequence goes on from JARHVA010007091.1 coordinate 602,130, forward strand.
ACTGACTAATTTCCTAATACTTTTGGCTGTAGGTGCATAACCTAGGCCTGTAGGTTTTCAATAGTCATTTGGAGCATGTTATGAGTGTATAGGGCTTGTTGAGATTGAATTTAACTTTATATTATTAAAATTATGTACTATTTACTTCATAATAACCATTAAAACCATCTCTTGATGACACTTATTGAAACATTGCCTTCACTATATACTCTACCCTGTTAATGGATAGGGGATACATGTAAAAGGTTATTTCATGAAATAGGATTCTTCTTCATGACATAAGTTCTTAGGAATAATTATTGAATTATTTGTAATTTTTTCCCATTTTAATATTATTTATATGAATTTAAAAATGAATTTTAGGGTGAAGACTACTTAAGAATCCTATAGATATCATAGTTAACTTTTAGTGGGTTTCTTGACAGCTTGGAGGAGTTCAAAGTTCACCTTCCACTTACCCTTTGGCTCCCAAATTTGGCATAGTTTCTCTAGATGAATATTTATACAAGGAAAAAAAAGTGATGAAAAATTCCTCCACCATGGCAAATATTAATCCATAAAAACTTTAGAACTTCTATTTTCCACATTTGGGGAATGAGAGTGCAAAATAGAGATGACCTTTTTTAAAGTGAAAACTTGCTTGTATATCATCCTAGGTCTTCATAGAATGAAAATAATTATTATTGGGTAATTTTAGGTCTCAAAATGGATTCGACCATGTACTCTAAGATATCTCACCCCTGTACCACCTCTTAAACCAAGCACAAACCACCTAAAGGTGACAATGCTACAAACAAGGGAAATATTAGTAGTTTAGCCTTAGAAGATTACTAGTTCAATTTATCACAGGGTGATTACATGAAAGAAAGTTTCAAACATGAACTTCAACAAAATTATCACTGCCATGAAGATCCCCATACATTGAAAAAACATAGGTCATGTACCCATTTTTGCAACTTTAAGAAACAAGCACCATTTGAAATCTCCTTCTAAGACAATGAAAAGTGAAGTGTTATATGTTGGTAATATCATGGATATATATTTATTAAATCCTAAAAATGCCCCATAAATATCACATAGCTCCATGGACCTCTAAAAACTATAAATATATGCATAAATATACCCCTCTTGAATGTAATTCTATAAAAGGTTACTTGTATTTTTAACTATTATTCATAAAAGATAAATCACCCAAAAAAAAATTATATTATGAAAATTAAGTGTATTCATATTAAAATCCACCTATATAATCACTCCTCCCAACTCCATTTGTACTTTTTGTACCAAGTGCTTAAAGTTAACATTCTTCTGCATGCCAAGAGGAAATGGAAGAAAAATGAGTTTTAGATGCATATTTTTGCATTATAATTGAAAATAAAAATTTTAAATTGGTATGGATAGGTGAAGAGACACCCCATCCACGTTTTTATCTGGAGATCAAATCATGGGGACCATACAAGTGCCTAAAAAGGCCTAGAAACAAGGAGAAACTCCCATTTTTTGACTATAAATAAATCTTGGGCTGTAACACACCTAAATATAAAATTATCTAACCTTTACCATGTTAGTCACATCTTGGTGAAAATTTTATCATTTTATCCATCTGTACAAGTCCTCTTTCTTAGCTTAAAAGTGGGCCCACAAGGCATTTTTTGCATATTGAATATGGTGAATACAATTTGATGACTTAGAAAGATATTAAATCACATTAAAAACCATATTAGGACTATAAAAACATATTTTAATATTTTGACTATGTTTGACCCTATTTGACTAGGGTTGACTTTCATTGACCTGACTAGTACAAAGGGCTAGACTTTAGACTAAGGTTAGGCTAGGGATATGTGAACGTCTAGATCAAAATGAAACCCCTATAGGACATAGATAAACTTATAAAAAGTTTTAAAATTTAGGGTTTGACTTAAATTCTACTAAAGGTCAAATTTGATCAATAGTTACAACCCTTTTAGAATGTTGAGATACCACAATAATGCCTATGAACACATCCACCTATGATTATCACTCTTCACCTTCATTCATAATCATTTTGAAAGAGAACTATTATACCAATAAAATTATGACATATAGGTCATATAAATAATCCTCAATATGTTATACTCTTCAAATCATCCATAGGGCACTCTACCCCTCCTTTACTCCATAATTCTCACATACACCTTGCATAAATCTCTCTAGTCTCTCACAAAGTATAGAAACCAACACATTTGGTTTCACCATTGATATATCTATCATGATTATAAACATCTTGGTTAATCATTAGGTATTCCTTAACCCTTAAGGCATATATCATATGATGACATAACTCAAAAAAATCCTCATAGGTCATCTATAGCATCTTTGGGTCACCCTTAACCAACTACACCTTTTAATAAGGTCCTTGTAGCTCTTATAATTCTTATGGAGACCTATTCACCCATTTAGCACATTAATGATAAAAAAAATAACATAGTACCACTTCCAAAATCATATGTACACATGACATGACCCCTTAGTTGTCCTCAAATGCTTACAGTCATCATTACACTATCAGGTGTAATCTCAATCAATATTATGTGCACATAATCACCATAAACAAATACATAGTCAAGTTTTACACCTTTTTATACTATATATAAATGATTAAACCTTTTTAATACACATATATGGTCATCATATATTCTAAAATACTTTTAAATAACTAATTCATCAAGAGATATCAAAAAAATATTAAAACAGGCTTGAACAACCTTATTAGGTCACTTGCAGAACTTATATGAAAACATATTCAACTTTAAACCTTCATAAATTTGATTGTACATAGTTTCAAATATTCAAATATATATTTATATATGTTCTTTGTAATTATATACCACTTTTATTTTTACACCTTTAGTAAATTCATCCTATATCAAAATATATGGCCAAAATATAGAGCACTAGTGTTTCCTTCATTAAATTCAAATTTTTGAATTCAAACGGTCACAATTAAAATTTGAATTCCATGCTCACATATTGAGTCATCATAGATCATATTAAACATGCACCACTAATCTTAATATATTAATCTCAACCTTTAACACATAGTGAACCAATGCCAATTATTAGACCTTGAACACATTGACCTTATCTCGTGCAATCTCCAATGTTGACTCATCACACACCATTGATCTTTGTGGATCAGTCTGGTCCTTATCATGTAGCATTAACCATTTAATATTGTTTATAACCCCTATTATCATGATAATTAGAACCCTTTTGTTCCTTCAAATCACTTATACCATTAACTATTAAGCACTTGTCCTCATCTCATTATTTCTTGAGTCATTGGAACAAACATGCTCTATTGATACTTTTGTAAGGAATTCAATCTTTACCTTTGTTAACCAATGAATGCTTTTAAATATTTTAGTTTTTACACACCATAGATATCAGTTTTATGATTACTTATGAGCCATTATATTTTCTTTTGGTCCTGATCTTTAACTCTGGGTAGATTTGGCTAAGTATGGGAACCATTGCAATATGCCTAGAAGGCCAGCTTTGGATCATCATATATTTTACCTCACTCACTCACATGTTCTAAAATTTGGACCATATTATATAATCACATAGGATAATCCAACTATGTGACAAAAAAATCATATAACCTTAAAATGTATGAGATATAATGACATTAAAATGCTCACTTATATTTTTCTACCACATCCAATTATGTCAAAAACTTATCTAAAAGGCCAACTTTGAACATCCATATATTTTGTCGTGCTACAATTCTTGACCTAAAATTTTGTTAAAATAAAATAGGTACAAAAATAAAAACACCCATATGATCACATTATCTTGATACTTTCACACTTGTGAGATATGCTACCATCAAAATGCTTACTTGGCTCTTTTTTACCTCATGCAAATTTGGCTAAATATGGGAAAATACTAACAAACTACTTGGGAGCTAAGGTTTACCCTTTCATATATTTTTATGTGATTAAGTGAATGATATAAAATTTATCACAAATAAAATATTTAAAAACTTTATCATAACCACATGACCAAATCCCCTTGACTCATTCTCATGTGGCAATGGTGATTTCATCAAATAGCCTACTTAGATTTTCTACTACTAGACCCAAAATGTCTAGATGATAACAATGATCAACCAAATTAAATACACTCATGAAAAAAAGAAACCAAACCATATAAAACATCTTAATAACCTATTTCACATCTTCAAATCACCATAATCATCTTTAAACATCTCTAATCATGATAAAATATAAGATCAACTAAACATACTAGGACAAGCACATTGCACACTTTGTCATTATCACTTAGGCTATCAAGGAACTTAATACACTCACATAGACACCTCCATGATATATGTAATAATAAATTAATCATGTGTATAAATCAATCCTAGCTCAGAGAAGATAGAGCATACCTACACTTCCGATTAGGGATGCACTTGTTAAGTGAGAAAATGACCAATATGGGGATCTACTAGACCTAATTAGGGTATCACTTGTATCACTTGTCACAACACATCATGATATGAAGGCTTTAAAATAATATAGTATAACACAATCATATAACAACCCTAAAGGGGTCCTAAGGTTTAAAATATTTCACTCATTATAATAGAAAGAAACTAAATCTAATGTAGTACACACCAAAGCTTGTGGCACAAATTAGGGGTTAGAAACAATAAAGAAAAAAACTAAACTAAACATGTATTATAGGACATATACTCATGTAAATGTATACAAAATAATAATAGATGAAAAAAAATACAAATACATTATCTATCTACTCTTATAAAGGAGAAATAATTTAGGAATACTTACCTTTGAAGATAAACTTGTCGAGCCTCAATCTCTCCCTTGGCCAAGGTGCTTCACATGAGATTGTTGTGGTATGTAAGAATAACTATGGTAAATCATCTATAGGATATAAAACCTATTTAATCATCTAAAAGACTTCTCCATAAGATAAGATCCATATCTTTAAAGAAATTATAGAACCCTAAGCTTTATTCCTCAATTAGAATGGTCAATAAGTAGATGTTCACTCACACTTATTCTCTAATAATTATTCTCTTATGAAATGGTGGGAAATGAAATTGTATATATAGGTGGATCTTACCCTAAATCCTCCCAATAATGTTAGCTATACAAGGTTGACCCAGTCAATCTAGTGTGTTTTCAAGGATAAATCACTAGGTCTGTGTTAGGTCAGCTGAAAGGCTAATAAACCAAGAAAGTGATAAATACCCCTAAACTATATTGGGTTGACCCAGTATAACCAAAATTCCAAAAGGATGTTAAGGTAAGAAAATGAATATGGAGAGAATAAAAATACAAGAAGAGGTAGGACTTAGAAGAAAAAACTTAGGGTAAATGGATTTTAGGAGATAAATGTGTAGATGATAAGTGGCAAAAGGAACAACATTATTACAAAGAACTGATGGTCTACCCACCCCTTTCTCGATATATTCCCTAAAGCATGTACTCAAATAGAATGTGAATCAATAGATTCTTATAAGATATATAGTATCAATAATTGATAAAAGTTTTAAAATATTATGTGTATACATATGCCCCACTTGAAGCTCATCATGTATCAAGTAAGTACAACATGGGATGACACTTCAAGATAAAACATGATAACACACAACACTGATGCTAAGTGAAGTAAGCAATAAATAAGATAAGAAAAAAGACTAAATTTAAAAATACATACCTTTAAATTACCTTAGTGTCATAGATAAAAAAGTAAACTACAAGAGATGTGAAGGTCTCCAATGTAAAGAACACTAAACAAACCTATAGAAGTTAGTGCAAAAAATAGCCAAAAATCATTTTTTTTGGAAGATAAGCATATGGTAGTTATGAATTAAAAAGAAGATAATTTCTAATTTAAGATTGGTAAAGAAAGATTTTTATAATATTGAAGGCAAATAAATGACAAATGAATGACAAATGATAAGAAATAAATGACAAATGATATTGGAAATCATGTAAAGCATAAATGGCAAAAAGGAATGTCAAACATACTAAAAACATAAAAGAAAGAAAATGAAATCTAATTAAAGATCAAAGACAAAATGAAGAATGAATATATGTAATAATGTAAAAAGGGTGTGAACTCAGTTATCCACAATAGAGGTGTAGTAAAATAATGAAAAATGAAAGAAAAGAAATGATCCATAGTTACTAAAACATGTTGTTTTGCTCTAAGCATAGATAAAACTAAAACAAATTAATGCTAGCATGTTTTAAAGAGATGAAGAATAAAGAATAATAGAAGAATGGAAAATAGATTGGGAATCACAATTCTTATGTCAAGGGGAGAAGTGAAATGGGTGGAAGGGAGAAAGAAGGAAAAACCAAGGTAGAGGAACTCTTTATCGAAGTCAAGACACTTAAATTATTTTTGTCAAAACAAGATGAATTTTGACCTTAAAAACTATGAAGAACTTATCTTAAATACAAACATTTTAGGTCAACAAATTGAGTATATAAATCATCCCATGAAGGCTATATGCATGAAAAGTAAAATGTGTAAACACCTAAATTTGGCCACCAATAACCTCCAACCAGGATTTTGACCAATTTCCACCAAAATGCATAATTTGGCCTCAAAACACTAAAATGCATTAAATGAGCTGAAATTGATATATTAAAGTGCTTATTTTTGCTAGGATATCAATAAATGGGATAAAGTTATTTATGGGCCAGCTAACTTTGATCAAATCATTTTGAGTCAAAATGCCAATTTTGCACCTAGGTGCTCTAGATTTCTCTTTTCCATCAAATTTATTGTATGGAACATGTGACTTTTTTACCTCATTTTTGTGGCATCCTAAATTCAATAATGGATCCAATGCATTTAAAATCAACTTTTAATTTGAATCCAGTCAATTTTTGGACCAATAACAAGACATTCTAATCAATTTGAGTAATTTGTGCACAAAGTGCTTAATTATGCTTAAGAGATAATTAAAAAAATTATATATTAATTAATAATTCCATGGAAAATATTTGAATACTTATTTTTATGAATGAATATTTAATATCTATATCATCAAGTGACATCATTTATTGGGAAGACATCTGTAAGCCATAAATGCATAAAATATCATGGTTAACCCCTCCCATGCCTCATCAATGCCTCCCATGCATCTTAAATTCCCCTCTATCCAAAATATTGATGATCCTATTTATGAATTTTTAATTACATAATTAGATTAATCCTTAGCCACACATCTCAATCTTGGGATGGATGGTTCAAGTTAATTCTAGCCATTTTGCAAAATTTAAAAATAAGAGGCCTTGCCACATGATTTTTAAGCTTAACTTATGAAAATTTACCATGCCAAACTGATTCCAAGAATTTCTCACATGCCAATTTTATGATGCCAAAATATTGAATCCAAATCCAAGCAAGGTGACAAGGAGAGATGGAGGTAGCCAAGCATCCATTGATGCAAACTTCATGAGCACAAACCGAGCAAGCCACTACAACAAAGCATTTGGAGCATCCAAGGAAGGTGAAGGATTCTTGTTTTTCCTTACCATTTATTTTTGCTTTTCATTTATTTATGTTATTAATCTCACCCTAGTAACTAGGCATAAAAGTGTTAGTTTATTAGGCTTTTGATTTGATTTATCCACTAACACAATACTAATCTCCCGTTCATTGTCAAATTCCTTGTTCACAAAATGTACCTACCTCCCCATGACATGTTCCCTATTCTTTTGGACCACTTATAGAGCCTTCAATCTACTACAAATATTGGGTACTTACATGATAAAGTAGGTATCACCATAGATTTTTTTGAAATCCCCTATTCTAATCTACTATCCTACCATACCCAAAAGGACCTTGACTCTATGTGAGGCCAAATATAGTGTTTTATCTTCGATTAGAGATAGGAGATGTGATTGTAATCACATATTTTGGTGTGAATTTGAATTTTAAGATTTGTATGCTACCTTTTATTTCAAATGATTTGGGTTTTAACTTTATTTATGGTTTTTTTAATTCCCCCTACATATGGATTTGGAAGACCAAACATGGGTCCTAAATATCACATTCATTTGAATACTTGGGACAAGGTTTGTAAGAGAGAGAACTTTAAAGAGCATGGGGTCTAAGAGTATTATAAATCTAGGTGAAATAAAAGTGTTATATTAACTTTGACCTTATTTTATCTAATTTGGAATGAAATAAAGTGGAAATAAAGATGAATGACACATGGAACAATCTAAATTACTTCAAATGTCAAAAAATGTGATAAAGGGGAAAATCGGATACAATGATAACAAAGGTGTGATTTTGTATCCTGGGAATGAGGGAAATGGAGGAAAACAAGCTAACATAGATTTTTTAAAAATTCCATATAACAAAATAAGACAAATATAAGGTTGAGAATATGAATTAAGAATATAAAAATATGGTGATTTTATGAGGGTGGTCAAGTCCTATCCATGGTCTTACACTACAACTTCATAAAAGAGAAACCCAAGGGGTGCGATAAGAAATGTGTAAAACATAAGGAAGACTATTGTACATCAAGAGGCAAATTATAAATAAAGGGTAAAAAATGATCATAAATATACTAAGGCAAAGAGTGATATAAAAAGACAAATGAAAGAGGTATATAAGGACAAAAAAGAAGACAAATGTGAAATGTAATGTGTAATAAAACCAAAGAACATAAAGGTAAACAATTATGATAGTAAGATATAAATTAAAATAAAGTGGACAAAAAACAAAGAAACATGAGACAAAAAATAACAAAGAAGATCTATGATAACATCTTTATCAAAAATGAGCATGTGAAATACAATTCTATAAGTCTCAAAAGTTTTCTTGAAGTTGAATCTGGTTGGTTTTATGTAATGTAGAATAAGAGTGGGAATCTCAAGATACCCAAATGGGTAAGTGGATGTATGGATGGGAATCGTAAGATGCCCAAAAATTTTAAGGGACATGTGAATAGGAATTTCAAGATGCCCTAACATGTGAATTAGAGTGAGGTGATACTAAACCATGAGAATGAATTATGTTGGGTTAGTAGGATCCTTTGGATATAGTTAAATGTGTTGGTTTATTATATTTTAAGGAGTTTGAATGTGACATATGATGAGTAGGAGGGGTATGAAGAGATAAAGGAGGTAAATGAGGATAATGGATGATATGATTTAGAATAGGCATTTAAACTAGATACTCTTTTGGTTCATGTGACTTAAGAGGTTGAGGTTTAATGGATGCAATAATATGTTTAAATTTGTTCATTTTATCTTTCTTTATTGGTGTAAAAATAAGGATAAAATATGGTTTGAAAAAAATTAGTAGATGAAGTGTGTTCATTAGGTAGTTGATGTTGTTTTGATTGATATTCTTGAGATTGACTTTGAGAATCTTGAAGATAATCTTGATAACATTGTTTTGTGAGAGTTTCAAGATTGAAATGTGGACCAAGCAAGGAAGACATAATAAATTGATGAATATCATGACAATAATAATGAGAATGACCTATAGTAGCATGCCACCAATAAAATTTATTAAAATTGTACCATTTTGGAAGAGGTTTGGAAGGATCAAAGCTCATGGGTTTAGAAGGTGGAAATTTATTCTTAAGTTGTTATAGACTGAAGGGAGGGTGGGTTGACTTAAAATTGGTTAAATTAGATACTCCATTTTGAGGTTGGGGAGGCTTGGATAAATTAATGTTATTGGAAAATGATTTACAAGGTGCTTTAATATTTGTTTGAGATGGCTCAAATTGAGTCATAAGAAAGTCTTTCCTTTTTACTTGGTTTAAGGCTTTGTCTAAAGTTTTAGTTTAAAATATTCAAAATTTATATTGAAGGAGAGGTTTAAGAGTGGTGAAAAATAGTCTTAAAAGAGTATTATCTTTAATGTTATGGTCCACTTTGTGAGAAAGATAATTCCATCATTTGATGAAAGTGTGATTAGATTCACTAAGAAGTTGTTTGGCATTGATGAAATGGCTAAGGTAATTTTTAGGAAAATCATCATGTTGGAATTCCTTCACTAGAGCATTGATTAAATCCTCTAGTTGAGAGATGGAATGTCTAGGAAGTTGGTTGTACCATTCAATTTCATCACCAAAAAATGTTTAGGCTAAGATCTTGGTGGTAACAAAGGTATTAGTTTGTACCCATTCCTTATAGATATTTCCAAAAGACTTAAGAAAGATAGTAGGCTCCTGTGATAGTTGGAGATATGTTTCTAATATATATGAATGAAATAAATGGGGTTAAAAGTTAATTTTTAAGATGTTGAATCATTTTATTATTCATTTGAGGTTAAGGGATGATATTTCCATTGGCATCTTTAAAAAGAGGAGGGACAAAATTTTGATTTGGTTGAGACATGATGACTTGAGGTGGTTAACTAGTAATGTGTAATAAATGTTGTTGCATGTTCATTATTTAATATTGATGCATGATATTCATTTGTTATATGACTTTGGAAAGAAGTTGAGTTATTCAATAGGTGGATTGGTGTTTGTATGAGGGGCATTAGTTTTGGTAGGAAAATGATTATTTGTGTTGGTGAGAGGGGGATTATTTGTAGGTGAAGGATTCCAAAAATTGGTATTAGGAAGAAGATTAGGATGAATGAACTTAAATACATTACATTGTGTAGTGAGTGGTTCTAGTTTAGGAGAAGGGGAAGGAAGAAATTGGATAGTTTCATTTCAAGTAATGAAATACATGAGGTTATTATCCAAATCCTTGATTATGTAATGTTCTAGAATAAGGAAAGGTTGAAAATATGTCATCATGATGAAACAAGACTAGATAACCACACAAGGGGAACAAAAAGTGACAAAAATAGTATAGTTTGGACTAGGTCAATATTGTACAACAAACAGGGGTTGCAAAGGGTTTGTAAATAGTACAGGGTCAACTAGGTCGATCCTATATAGCAAAAAAGATTGAAAAAGGTCTATAAATAGTGCATGGTTGATTGTGTTAGTATTGTATAGTGGATAGAGGATGAAAAAGTTTTGTAGATAGTATAGGGTTGACTGGGTTGATCCTGTATAGTGAATAGAGGCTAGAAAGAGGTAGATTCCTTGTTTTGCCTATATATTTATTTCTACTCATCCATTTTGGAAATCATAAAATGCATTGGATTCATGATGACGTAGAGAATTCAAATAGGGAAGATGAGAAAGTTGATATCAAGTTATGAATAATATAATTTTATAGGTAATGTAAAGAAGTAAGTGCTAAAATAAAACAAATAGTCAATTGGACTAATGATAGCCAATCCAATTGAGGCACTCAAAATAAAACCTTGCACTATCACTAGATAATGTATGTTTTTGCATAAATAATTCAAAAAAGAGAAATATATAAACTTTAAAAGTAAAGAGATAACTAATTGGTCAATCTAGATGTTTATTAGATTATTAATATATGATTTTTAATGTGATTGGAAATTGGCTATAAGCAAGGTACTAGATAAAAATCTAAGGATGGTTTTCGGTAGTTTAGGTTAAAAGGGACTACAGTGGAAATGATATAGGTTTGGTATTGGGGTGTACCCCCTCACTTCACAAATCATAGTGATAAGGGTATTGGTTGGTTAGCTATAATATACCATTAACCATGTTTTATACTTGACTAGAGCATCAAATCAGTTTCCTCCTTAGTGATGAAATCCAAGTAGGTTGGCATAGGGTAGACAAAATCTTAAATTTATTGTTTTATGTTTTTATGATTTTGTCATGTGTGCATAAAATAAAAATATTGAAATTAAGAAATTAATTAAAATCTCCTAATTAGAATATATGAACTATTCTAAGCATGTAATCAATAAGAAAAGAAAGTGTGAATTAATTACTATTAGATACGAGGTTAATTCCAACTTGAAACAAGGTATAGTGTTGAAACTATATGAAAAAATTATATAATAGGGTCAATAAGGTTGAACCTATATAATGAAATTAAGGTCTAAAAATTAATTGGGTCAGTATTGTTAGTTTAATTATTTCATATAGCACATCGAACATAGAACTAGGTCGATAGTGTCAATCTAGTTGACTGTGTAGGGGTTGCTTTGAAGACTACAAAATATGAAAGAAAAGAAATAAAAGAGAGAAACAGAGAGGTAGAAAGGAACCTTGGTGGATCAAATATGTAATGAAGGAATATTTTTGATGAAAAACCTTGAAATATGCTTGAGAAACCTACAAATTGGATCAATAGAATTGATCAATCTATACAAGAACCTGTTAAAAAGTAATGAAACTACAAGGAGTCAATTGGGTCAACCTAGTAGGATAAATTGAGTGTCTAAAAGGATATAAACCTATATTAGGTCAAGTAGGTTAATCCATTTGCCTACTCTTAGAATCATATGGATAGATAAAAATATCTAGGTTGACAGAATCAATCTAGTATGTCAAAATATATGATAAAAAACATGATCAAAATAATGACTAAAAGAATGAAAAAGTGCAATAAATATTGCAAGGGTTAGTTTCACATTAGGCTCAATACAATGTAATGAAGGTGAATCCAAAATAAAATCTAATGCTAAAAATAAATAAATAAAAATGGAAACATGAAGATAGTGGTGGGATAGGATTCACATCGGGTTCACCAAAATGTATGCAATCAAAAATACATCATGTTTATAATAAATCCTAGATTGAATAAGATATAAAATACCTAAAATTACTATTGGGGATACACTTGTTAAGAAAGAGAATGAATAATATGGGGATCCACTAAACCTGATTAGGGGATCACTTATATCACTTGTCACAACACATCATGATAGGAAGGGTTTTAAAGCCTTTAGTCTAACACAATCACATGAAAACCCTAATGGAGTACTAAGTTTTAAAACATTCACTTATTCTGATATAAATAAATTAAATCTAATCTAGTGCACACCAAATCTTGTGGCACAAAGTGGGGGTTAGAAACAATAAAACAAAAAACTAAACTAAACATGTATTAGAAAACATATACTCATGTCAATGTATACAGAATCCTAATACATTGGAGAAGAATACAAATGAATTATCTATCTACTCTTACAAATGAGAAATGAATTTATGAATACTTACATTTGAAGACAAATTAGTTGATCTTCAATCTCTCCCTTGGCTAAGGTGCTTTGCAATATATTGTTGTGGTATATAAGGATAACTAAGATAAATCAACTCTAGACTACACAGCGTATCTAAGCATCCAAAAGACTTCTCCACAAGATAATATTAGTATCTCCAAAGAAAGTATGAAACCCTAAGATGTATTAATCATATGGAATGGTCAATAATTAGATGTTTTCTTGCACTTATTTAATAATAATTCCTCTCTTATGAAATGGTGGGAAATGAACTTGTATATATAGGTGGATCTTGCCTTAAATCCTCCCAAGAACGTTGGCTATACAAGGTTGACCCAATTGACCTAGTGTTTTTCTAGGGACAAAACACTAGGTTTGTGGTAGGTTAGCTAAAAGGTTAACAAAACAAGAAAGTGAAAAATACCCTTAAACTATACTAGGTCAACACAATTGACCTAGTACAACTAATAATCCAAAAGGATGTTAAGGTAAGAAAAGGAGGATGGAAAGAGGAAAAAGACTAGATGTGGTATGACTAAAAAGAATAAGCTTAGGGTAAATGGTTTTTAGGATAAATGTGTGTATATGGAAAGTGTAAAAAATAAAAAGGCTATTATGAAGCACCAATGGTCTTCCCACCCCTTTCCTAGTACACCACTTAAGGCATGCACTCAGAGAGATTGAGACTCGACAGGTTCCTGTAATATACAAAGTGTCAATAATAAATAAAAGTTTGAAAATATTATGTGTATACACATGATATAATCATTAAATCATTGAAAAATATATTAAAATCTCCCCTTTTATTATTGATCTCAATGACCATCATATATAGAAATATACAACTCACCTTCCTTCACTCTCTTTAAGCACTCTCACAATATGAACATTCTCCCCCTTTGACACAATGACAAAGTGGGCACCAACTGATCTTAAGGATATGAAAATACTATGAATAAGAGAGGACCATCTTGGAAAAATGATACAAACTCCCCCTTATCTTGATCTTATGTCTTCTTACCTTGACAAACTTCCTCTTGCTCTATCCCAACACTCTCTTCAACCAAGCACTACAGTCAATGAAGAAAGAACACATAAAATTTTGAAAATTTGATGGAACTCACCAAAAAAACATCTGAGAGGGACTCCCCCCTAACATTTATAAGTATACTCACCTCTTGAGAATCTACATATCTTCATACACCATTAAGGACCACCTCATAGGCTCACTAGCCTTCTCTCTTAAGCTACCTTAAGGATCACTAAAAAAACTTCATGCCACTCACCAAATATGAAATATGCACTTAATAAACCTAAGAAATCATCTTGAAATAGACATACCTTTCTCTCTTGGATAAAATTGATGAAAAATCACTCTTCTTTATACTAGACCTATTAAGCCTCCTTATATCCCTACCTTGAACTTGCACATCACACAATTTTTAGTAGACACATCTTCAAGATCTAAAACTTCATATATATAGTACTCTCATATTATATCTCAAGCTCACCAATTTTCATCACCTAGATCATCCTATGTAACATACTTCCTTCATAAACCTACTATCTAATTAGGCCTCCATCTTGACAAAAACATGAATATATTGAAAACCACAAACCTTGAAATCTATGTTAATATTTTTTTGACAACCCATTTGTCCCATTCAACCTATTAATAATCTTCAAACCTAAACTCATAAGGTAAACTACTTTTATAACATAGCCTAAAACCCTGGAATCTCAAAATAAACAAAGTCAACAAACCTCTTTCTGGTCAATGAACACCTCTAAAACTTCTTACACACTTAGATAAAACCATCACCCATATCTAGACCAATATTTGAGCCTTCACACCTTTGGGAGTATTTATTTCATATAACCCATGTTAGGCCTACTTGCCCTTAAGCCAAAAAATGAGAAAACCAATAACACTCAAAAAAATTTAATTTGCCTTCAACATACCTTTACATCACAAAAAAATATGGATCACATAAAAAATAAGTGAACATACCTTTATGATCACTAAAAGATACTTGGCATTGCATCAAACTCATTATGTCAGCTCTTTCAAAAACCTTTGGAGCAAGCTCATGAACTTGTTGCTCCCTCTTAACCAAAGACCTTCTAAGAACAACACAAGTCTATTTTCAAATTGGAAATATAATATTGAGCACTAAAACTTTCTTCTCCACATTAAAATGTCTCCTAAGAAGTATATACAGAGAAATACTACTTGACAATATCCTACAACAATGTGAAACTAGGAGTTTCCCACAACTCCTCATATTCCTTCTCCTCCTTGGTCATTTGATATTTGTAGTTCTTATTAAACATCCTCAACTACTATAGAATTCTCCTTTTTTACTAGGATTGGATTGACAATACATGGAGACAATAAAGATTCATGACATATGTTTTCATCTGAAGAATCTACCTTGTAGTTTGGAACCTCATCATTAGGCATAGATAATTGATGTTATTTGCATAATACATGTTAAACAATAACAAGATGTTCAATTATATCCATACACACCTCAAAACTAGCCTCAACCAGTATCTTAGTCTTCTCTTTGAGCTTGGTCTCTTCATTCTCAACACGAGCAGATAATGAGACCTCTTGGGACTCTTTAACTTTTGTAGCTTTTTCCACCATAGAAAATAGATTACTTGGACTTCAAAAATCATCATGACTCAAATTTATCACCTTTGGCTTCCATGTGTTAAATTTCCTCATTCCTTACACTCTAGGAGCCTGATTAAATATATTTTGGCTTGTAAGCCTTTACTTGAAAAATCTACCAATATAACCTTATTGTTGATAATTGAAGCACACTATACCTTTTACAAGAAATGTATCTTGCCATACCTTATTTGGACAAATAATTACAATGTGTCTTATGTCATGAAAAATGAAATAACCTCCTCTTTCTGAAGAGGACTCACCTTTTGACTAAAGACCCCCAACATAGTTCCATCGAAACTCATTTCTAACATGTCTCTTGCATTCTCTCTCCCTATTTCCAAATTTATTATAGGTGAAAAAATAACCATTGAATATTGTATACCTCATGGAATTTGGCTATCTAAACTAATTTATCTTTACTATACCAACACCTTCATTCCTTGTTTGATGGTTTGTATTCAAAGTATGATTGTCTTGTTTCAAATTAGTCTTAATCTTGTCTTGAGTTAAATTCCTTTGTTCTTATTCAAATCCAAGACCAATTCTATGACTAGCATAATTTTGACCACTCAGAATATTGTCTAGATCACATGATCTCTTTTCAAATCTCATATCTTCACCTTACTAGATGTATTGTCTAACTCATATTTCAAGGACTCATATTCAAATACATACCTTGAACATTCATCTTATTCATATTTTAAGCTTGTAGATAGAATTTCCAATTGACAACTAAGATGCTTGATCATATCTTCATGTTCTTTGGTGTCTTCATTCAATCTTTCTTCATACACACTAAATTTATCTTCAAAGTCCTTGAGTTTAGACTTCATATTCTTATAGATATTCTTCTCAATCCTCAAATATTCAAGAGCATTTATCAATGTAGTCTCATAGTCTATCTCATCTTCATCATCATCTAAATCAATCCATGTATACTCCTTCTGATGTGAGTAACTTCCTTGTTTAGCCATGAACAAAGCTTCATCTTCAACAAGACCATCATCTTCATGATCATATTTTGAGTCACTATCTTCACTCTCATCTGATAAGCTACAATATTTTTGTTGTAGAGACTCTTTTTATTCTTGAAGGACTTTTTCTCATTGTTATACTTTCTAAATCCTTTATTCTTGTATGTATTCTTGTCTTCATCTTGGCCTTCAATGTGCTCTTCATTACCATTATTCTCATGCTTATGAACTTTTGAGCAAAATATCCTATCTCTCCATAGTTAAAACATTTGAAGGGTAGTTTACCCTTATAATTCCCTGAGACTATGTTTAATTTCATAATAATAAATGCAATTATTTCATCCTCATCAATGTCAGATATGTCATCTTCTTTGGATTTCTTACCTTAGAACTTACTATTAGGCTTCATCTTTATCTTGAATGTTGGTTCCTTCTTTGGTGGTATATCACCATTTACTCTTATCTCATATGTAGTAAGGGTGCCATATAATTGTTCCATATTCAACTAAGTAAGATCATGAATTTATTTTATATCATATACCTTTGGATACAAATTGAGAGATAAAGGCCTTAATACCTTTTGAACTATAGTAGCCTTTTGAAGGTTCTCTCTAAGACCTCTGATGATGTTCACAATCTCATC
This sequence comes from Torreya grandis, assembly GCA_037957365.1. Taxonomy (NCBI): domain Eukaryota; kingdom Viridiplantae; phylum Streptophyta; class Pinopsida; order Cupressales; family Taxaceae; genus Torreya; species Torreya grandis. The sequence goes on from JARHVA010007091.1 coordinate 619,549, forward strand.
AACCCTCTACAAAAAATATGCCATATAATGTTATTCCTCCATATTGATAATTTTAAATTGAATTATATGAGTCTACAACTTAGCAATTTTGACATTTGAATCTCCTTCATAAATGATATGCATTTTGTCCCATATCTCTTTAGCATATTTACAATGGATTACATTTGGTGTATTTAGTATCTAAAAGATCATAATTTATAGCATTCATTACATTGGAATTGTTGTAAAGCAAATTCTTATCTATATTACTAGATGTAGGAGTAGTAGGAGTAACATAACCATCCATAATATATTATCATACATCAAACCCTAGGGACATAATGTATGTCCTCATTCTTGCACTCTAAAAAGCATAATTGGACCCATTAAATTGTTGAAAATTTTTGATTTCTAGTTAAATGGGGTCAAACCATACCATTTTAAATTTTTTAATAAGGTTTCCATTTGTCTTATAGGGTGTCATGTTGGTCTATTATCTTACTTGTCCTTGTCTTAGTCCTTATCTAAGCTCATCCCCCTTGAAATGGCCTAGTCAACCAAAGTCAAAGTTGGTAAAACTAGGTAAAACTTGGTCAAAGGTCAAAATTATGATTAATAGGACCTAATATGATATTTGAAATTTTTTAAAGTGTTTTAAAGTCATGAATTAATCATGTGCTAGGTTTCATATGCAAAAAGGGTCATTTGGCCACTTTTCTATCCTATTAATTGACTTGTATAGAATTTTATGCAAGAAAATTTGTCATAAAAGTGAGATTCAATGTGTAATATGTTAGGATCATGTCAAGGATAGTTATATGTCAACCAAGAGTTATTTATGTATACAAAATGGTTATTTCTCTTTGTTTTTAGGTCCTTTTGGGCACTTATACTAATTCCTTAAACTCATCTTCAAAAAAAAATGTGTTTGGAGTGACTCTTCACCTCCCCACACTATTTTACAAACTTTTTTTGCAAATATAATTCAAAAAAGTCCATCTACAACTTCTTTTCCTCCATTTTCTCTTGGTAAGCAATAAAGGGTCATTTTCAAGCACTTAGCATGGACCGTAAAAGTAGAGTTGGAGAAAATGTTTATGGGGGTGGATATTAATTTGAGTTAAATTTATTTTCATAATAATAACTTGAATTTTGGTATATCCTCCTTTATGAACAAATGCTAACACTCTAGGCAGCTTTTATTCAACACTAATCCAAATTTGAACCAAAATTTTAAATCTAACATCCATTCAAATAAATGTTTTGGTTCACATCCTTTTCTAAATCCAAATTTGAACCAAACTATATTAAATCCATCACATCAAACCAACCCTAATATGTTCAACTTCATGAATCCCAACTATAACACTAATCCAAACTAGGCAAACCCTAACTTATCCACTAACCTAACCAATCTAAATACCTTTACATAATCACAACATTCTAATCCCCCCTTTAACATTTTTCCTAATTAATTTGTTAATAATTAACCCCTTAACCAATATCCATTTTCACAAGCTAACAACAATTCAAAATTATTTACCTATTCAAATCAAAATAATCAATCATCACCATGCATCATATTTTCTTGATTTAGTCTAATGGATTTTTTTTTTTTGGTGTTCCTACATGATTTAAAATACATTACCATGTTTATTATTATTTTTTAAATTTCAAGTACTTAGATAAGCCTTTTTTCGGCTTATATATGCTCCCACCTACTCTTTCTGCACTTTCATTTATCTCAAATGCCATTAAAGAGATTTATTAAATTAGATTAAGGAATATCATGTTATTTTATAGGTTTGGATCCATGAATATGAATTTTAGGCTGTTTTAAAAAGTTTTTAACTCATAAAATGATAAAATAATGCTCTCAAAACCATGCTTATCCTCACTGTCAGCTCTCATAGAGATAATGACAACTTATAAGTGCCATTAACGGTGTTTTTTAAGTTTATTTAAAATTTTATTAATTATATTTTTTAAATTTAGGAATATAAAATTCATTATATGTGTTTGGAGAGTATTAACCTTGCACATTCTTTCTCTTTTAGGTTCTTGCTTACATATCATAGTCCATGAAGCCATATATAGGCCCCTACTAACGTCATGGTGGCACATGTGGAGGTGTGATGAGACCATATTTAGAACTCTTTCCTATGGATAATAATAATGTTAGGATTTTTTAAGGTGGAAAATGGTTAAAGGGATATGAAAGTAAGTCTAAGAGGATGAAGACTATTTTGGTCTCTCAGTCCCTAAAGGGACTGAATAAAGGTCCTTAAGGTTTTTTGGAGATAGTGAATGTTATAATCAAAGATTATTTAAATCTTCCTAATTAATTATTTTAGTATTTATATCCACATAATATTCCTATGCCAAATTTAAAGACAAAATTTTAAGATGGAAATGGTCATTTAGACCTCAAAGTTACCAAGAAAAACACTGTGTTTTTTTTTAGTAAAGTCTATAGGAGGTTGATAAAAAAATTAGCCTTGCCCTTCATAGTGATTATATTGGATTGTGAAATCAAGTTTTAATTATTAAAATGGATCAAGAGTAACTTATAATTCAATATATCATAATAAAATGTGGATTATGGTGTTTTAAGACACCCCAAGCTCTCTTATGTCTATACATATCCTAAGAAAGTGTCACCTATAGTCAAGGTTTCAAATAGTGAGGTAAAAGGTTAGGTTTTTGGCCTTATTTTGAGATTAAAATGAGAAGAAGATGTTTTTTGAATCCAATAAATTCATTATAAGTTATGTCATCTTTATACAAGTTACAAACATCATAAAAAACACCTATAGACAAGCTTGAATCTCTAAACACAGTCAAGTCAAAATGATAGGCAGTTAGTGAAAGGTTAGAGTTAGTATTAACAATGGTGATAATGACATTAAAGGTAAATTAATGAGTTGAAAATCTTGTGTAATTAAGTTTTAAGCCCTAATAATTGTTTAAAACATTGATTTTAGGGCCAATGCATCCTCTAAACATATTCAAGAACTATCTCAGTCTATAGAAGGTACATGGTTTCATTTTAGGGAAGGAGGTGAAATAACATGTAAAATGGAGCTTAATATTAAAAAAAAATTGGATAATCACATAAATAATATTTTAAACATTCAATATATGTTTTTTATTGTGACTTAAAGCCTAAAAACATCCACCTACAAGTAGGGTAGACATAGGTATATCAGATAGTTGATAGGAGTTGATGATCTAAATGGACCTTAAAGCTAATAAATTTTATGATATTTATGACATAAATGGATTATAAGTCTTATAAAAATTTTTAAAATATCATTTGAGACATATATTCATGCCTATAACCACCTTAAGCACAAACAGGGGTGTTCCTCAAGGGAAACACAATCATGTTGAAATCTAAGCAATAAGTTGGTGTTTGAGGATTCCTAGGTGAAACCCAGGCATGAATAGAGTATCACGACGTATAAAATTAAAATTATTTCCAAGCACCATGACTAAAATCACCTTGATAACCTATAGGCAATATAGGTGACTGTCTCAATCTGACAGTGAGCAAAATGTAGTGTTGTGGTAGATAAATGACCTATAGCATAATGGCATGAGTCCCAAGCATGGAATAATGGTTATATAAGATGAATGGGGATAATATAAATTAAATATAAAATCATAATTCATGAAACCATACTAAACAAGGGTGTCTTTTAGACCAAACACAATCTATTCTAAGAACACCCCTGCATATAGCCTTTCCTAAAAGTCTGCCTAAGGAACTTGAGGATTTGGAGGGTCAAATAATGAATTCAAGGGAAAATTTTTGCTACACATCATATTTTTTACTTACATAACCTTATAAAAAATATAAATTTGATGAAAAAACAAGGAAAAATACCCCTGCTATATCTCAGAATAAGGGTAATTTCTCCATGTAAAACATATGTAGTTTATGAGAAAGGGATGACTTGGTGAGCATGGGATTTTAGGGGTCTTGGGTGAAGGTTTTTAAATATTTATAACACATATAAAAATATATAAAACCTTGATATAATGTTCTATGTAAGATAGAGTACGCTACACAACAAGGGTTACAATCATATGTCAGGGAAATCCTCAAGCCTAGAAGCCAAGTTGAGGGTCATGTATATTTTAGCCTTATCCATGATTTCCACTTAAAAAATTCATAATTTAAGGTGTATATTATATATTTTTAATACATAAATATTAAAGTTAAACCATTTTTTAATCTCAGGTGGAGTCTCAAGTGGTAGGTAGACTTATTGGCAAGGATAAAGCCTAATGCCAAATAGGGGTTAGGTTTAATCTTTAGCTTTTGAGGAGATATTAAAATGATGGTAAAATGTTTTTGGGATTAATATATAGGTTTTTGAACCTAAATTGAAAAATATAATCATCATAAAGCCATATTTTGACTTGAAATCTCCCAAACCCTCACAAAATGAATGAAAATGGCTCGAGTGGTCAAGTTTAAAAGCTCAAAAATTTCATGAGCTTATGCATGGTACCTATAGGTGTTTAGGGAAGATATATATGGTAATTTATGATCCCTAAATTTAAATTTTAAATATATATAATGTGTATCCTTCATGATCAAATGTTAAGAGGGCTAGTGACTCCAAAACCCTTGAAAACCCTATTTTATGACTCAAGTGTCTCTAAATGGATGAATTTGACAATGAATGTAAAATATAAGTTGTTTAAAAATTCATGATAATAAAATACATGGAATTATATTATATGTAATCTATATATGTCATGAAAGAAGGTTTATTTTACATTTTATTATGTTTTATAGGTCCTGAAGATGATCAATGGATACCAATCCTTTATGAAAAAAATTAAGACTTTTTATAATTATTCATGGTAATTTTATTTGGTGTCTAATATCATAAGCCTATCTACCATCTCCTTCATTTCAACCAATATAATGGGTAGATAGTGAACACTTAGGAAAAAGTGGTTAATTTTAATTTGGAAAGCCTTTTAAGGCTAATTTGATTAATTTGATGCTATCAACACTCTTTTAACATGTCATCCCTCTTATTTTATGGATTATATTACATAATTAAAGAGTTTTAAGGTGCTAAGTGTGAGAGGTGTATGGAAAGGAGCTATTTTTATACTACCAATGATGATAGTGCATAGCCAAAATAATATGGATTATTAGGAACCTCTCTAATGAATGTGAGGGATTATTAGTAACCCCTCTCACTAAAATCCATCATATAACCTGATCAGTTGTAGTGATAAGGTATTTTTTAAGGCTAATCATGAGGGTTAGTTTTTTGTGTAAAGAAAGGAGTTTTTTGACCACTTTACAGATCTTGGATGGTTGGAGATGACATTTTTTACTCTTATGGCTGCATGGGTCACCTTATATCTCTCTCACATGCATAATTAATTGATATTTTTAGTTTTGAAAAGTGTTATATGACTCTTGGACTCCCCTTCTCTCTTTCTTCCCATATCTTCTATAAATTGAGCCTTTTTGGCTACTTTATAGATCTCTCTGCTTAGGTATGGTGAATCCCTTCAAAAATTTTGCCTTGATATAATAAAGACAATTATTTTAACTCATTCAAAGATTAAATTAAGTGTACATAATGGATTTTTATTCTTGTGCAAGTGTAAGTTATATTTACCTTCACATGTTACTCTCCTTAGTACCTTGTGTGTTTGTAATCTCTCTTTTATAGGATAGAAAGAAGTGCCAAAGTAGATTATAGGTATAGTGAGTAGGCTAATCAATATATTGTCTTATAATACCTATTGTCTAGTTCCTCCTAGCCTATGTTACCTCGAGGACCCCATGTTGAAGCATTAATGTGAGAGGGAAGATTGACATTAGATGAAGTGTATGTGTAAATTGTGCTTAGTTCCAAGTGCATGTTAAGGGTATGAGTAGATCAAAAAATTTGGTGTATCACCTCCTATATACTAGGTTTAATTTCATGTTTTCCCTATCCCTTTTCATCCCTAAGTGTTAGTAGTAGGATATGGGCTTTAGTGATTCATCAAGGGGAGCTAGCTCCTAATCTAGAGATCCACCTCCTAATAGGGATACCCACAGCCCTGAGGTGGTTCCATTATCTCACTTGAATAATCAGACACTTGTCCCATCTCTTCATTGGGTGCAATTTAAAGTGACAACATAAAAATTAGTGCTTACTTAGTAGAGAAACCTCTTTGATGATTACCCATATTGTACCTTGGATCACTTTCAAGCTATCAAGCCTTTACCAAAGGACCTACTATGATACTAATTTTTAGAGGTACAATCACTAAGAGTGGCGGGGGTGAATCAATGATCTCAAATGATATAACTTTAATTTCAACCACTTTCAAGTTCCTAATTAATTACCATAAGCATTCATGAAGCATACACATCATTCATAGCAATGAACAAGAGAGATAATTCAAGATCAATCACATAACACATGACATATATGGGAAACCCTCTTTGAGGAGAAAACCCACTAGAATCTACAATTAGACTATTTTCATATAATAACAATATCCAATTTAGACCAGATGTAACTAATCAAGGAACTATAATCTTTATTTAATGAGACTACAATCCCATAAGGTGTCATAACACCTATCTAGATGAGATGTAATAATAACCAAAATTTTAGAAAGTTTCACCTTTAAAGTAGGATGAAATCACCTTACATTTTGAGCTTCCACAATAACACATATGAACACATCCATCTATGAGCTAATGTCTTTAACACCTGATGATGGACCTCTAATTATCACTCTTCACCTTCACTCTTACTCAATCTATAAGAGTACTATTATTCCAATAGAATTATGACCTACAAGTCATAAAAAGAGTCCTAAATATATTATAATATTTATTTCATACAAAAGGAACTCTACCCCTCCTTCACTCCATTAATCTTATATACACCTTACACAAATCTCTCTCTAATCTCCCACAAAGTCTAGAAACCAACACAATTGGTTTCACCATTTATAGAGATATCATGATTATCAACATCTTGGTTATAAATTAGGTATGCCTTAACCCTTAAGTCATATATAATATGAAGATAGAACTTAAAAAAATCTTCATATGCTAGCCATAGTATCTATGGGTCACCCTTAAGAAGCTACATCTTTTAATAAGGTCCTTATAGCTCTTATAGGTCTCATGGATACCTATTCACTCATTTAACATATTAAAAAGAAAAAAAGAACATAGGACCAATTAAAAAGCATAGGTACACACTACATGATCCCTTAGTCATCATCAAATTATTATAGTCATCATTGCACTCTTTTGTGCAAACTCAATCAACATTATGTGGACACAGTCATGATGAACAAATACACAATCAAATTCTACACATTTGTTCATACTTTAAATGAATGGTAAAACCTTTATAATTAACATATATGGTATTCATGGAGTCTAAAACACTCCAAATATATAATTCATAAAATTATATTGAAACAATATCAAAATAATATCTAGCACCCTTCTTGGGTCACTTGTAGAATATATACAGAAACATACTCAAATTTAAACCTTCATAGCTTGGACTGTACACACTTTCAAATATTAAAATATATATTTATATATGTGCCTTGGAATACTATACCACTTTTTTTATTCCATGATCAAATTAATCTTATATCAAAATATATTTCTAAAATATAGAGCACTAGTTTTTCCTTCATTAAATTCAAATATTTGAATCCAAACAGTTCCAGTTAAACTTTGAACACCATGCTCTCATATTGAGTCCTCAAAAATTAGATTATACATGCATCATTAATATTACAAAATAAATATTTAATTTAACACATAGTGTGCCAATGCCAAATGTTAAACCTTGAACATGTTGACCTCATCTTGTGTAATCTTACAATGTTTACTCATTGCACACCACCAATTTTTATGGATAAATCAAGTCCTTATCATAGATAAATCACCATTAAATATTAATTAAAACCCCCATGATCATGAAAATTTGTACCCTCACATGTATTATGAGCACTTATACCATTAATCATCGATCACTTGTCCTCATCTCATTACTTCCTGAGTTCTTATAACAAACACGCTCTGTTGATTCTTTTGTAAGGAGCTTGATTTTTACCTTCATTAACCAATTTACACTTTAACCTCTTTGACTTGATGTGCACCATATATATCAATTTTATGATTTACTTTTGAGCCATTATATCTTCATTTAGTCTTAATAATTAACTTTTTTAATATTTGGCTAAGTATGGAAACCATTGTAATATGCCTAGAAGGCCAACTTTAGTCCATCATATATTTTACCTCACTCCCTTTCATGTTCTAAAATTTGTACCATATGATATCCTCACATAGGATAATACACCCATATGATAACATACTCATATAACCTTCTTATTTGTGATATATTCAAACATAAAAATGCTCACTCATATTTTTATGCCATAGAGCCAACTATGTCAAAAACTTGTTTAGAAGGCCAGCTTTAAGCATGCATATCTTTTATCATAATATGGTGCTTGACATAAAAGATTAAAAAAATTAAAAATTAAAAAATTTTAACAACCCCATATAATCACCTTATCTTTAAAATTTCACACATGTGAGATATGCTACCATCAAAATGCTTAATTGGCTCTTTCTTCCCTCATGCAAATTTGGCTATGGGAAAATAATATCAAACTACATGGGATCCTAAATTTGCCCTTGAATATATTTGTTGCATGATATGAAATTTATTTAAAATAAAATATGTACTAATTTTATTTCAACCATATGACTAACTCCCCTTGACTCATTCCCATGTGGTAATGGTGATGTCATCAAACTACCTACTAAAATTTTCTACCACTAGACCCAAAATGCCTAGATGACAATAAAGATCAATTAGATGAAATAAAATCATGAAAAAGAGTAATAAAATAATATAAAACATATTATTAACCTCTTGGACATCCTCAAATCAACATACTCATCCCTGAACATCTCTAATCATGCCAAAATAGAAGATCAACCAAGCATACTAGGATAAACACATTACACACTTTGTCATTATCACTTAGGCTATGAATGCACTTCATAAACTCACATAGAAACATCCATGACATAATCATGACATCATTTATTACTCTTTAACAATCTAATGTTATCCCACTCTCAATTGATATTAACAAGTTAGATATGGAGTGTGTTTTAGCTTTTTCACATACTACCATAGTTACTTCTGAGCCTCTTCAAACTATGTTCATTAATCATTCCATGATGGGACCATATAAATTTTATATAATTATCTATACTTAAAATACTATTTATCTTTAGATGTTGTTTGTAGACACCCAATTTTGGCCACAACTAGCTTCCTCCCAGACTTTAGACTTATTCCTACCAACCATTACAAATTAAGCCTTTAAATCACTAAATGTCTAATTTTGTATGTGAATTATTCATAAATTCTTATAATAATGTTGAGGAATTACTATTTATCATAACCTATTGTGAACAATAATAACCTCTCACATACTCATCCTTAATCACCTTGCAACATAACAACATTCAATTTGGCCTATAGACCCATTACGTGGGTTACTTGATCAAATATTGAAAGAAATAAAATTATAATCAAAATAAATAATATAATTAAACAATATTAAATTATTAGTTAAATTATCCATTTATAATTAATGAATATCTAAAAATGTAAATTCTAAAATTCAAAATATCAAGCCATTCTAGCATTGCCTTTATGAGTTGTCAAGCTCATCCAAAATATCCCTAACTATCTAATTTGAGAGCTATTCCTAGTAATTAAAAATCATAGTTACATGACAAATTTTAAATCAAATTTATTTATTATCAACTTACCTATGGTTAGTTTAAACCCATTCCATTTTTAAACTCAACCTTAACTCATTGTTAACAATTTTGACCTCACACGTCAAATTGTCACCCTTACCATTCAAAATTTTGATTGTCATGGTAGTTTTTCTTATTTTTAAATATTTTAATATTTAAAATTACTTTAATTTATTCTTATAATACATTAATAATAGGTCTTAAGGTTTTCTAGGTGAATTAAGGTCTTGTCCTCCATTTGTATTATGCTTGTCTAGTCATTTTTTGGCTTTTTGAGCCATTTTTAGTGGTAAGAAGAGTCAAAAGTGTAATTATGAGTTTAATATCATGTTTTAAGATAATTAAATTCCTAAAATATGAATAATCAAGTTTTTTACATTATACACTAATTTCATGACTCATTTTTATGTAATTTTGACCATTTTGTGCCCTCTAGAGAAGGTTTTGTAAGGTTTTGATAGTATTTGATCAATAAGAATTTTAATTCCAGATTTATTCTCATAATAATAAATTTTAAAGACTCAATAACACATTTTATTGCATTTTAATTATAGCTCTTTTGTAAAAATAGCCTTTTTAGTGCAAAAATAGGCCTTTTTGAGGCATTCATTTTGGTTTTCAGAGGTTTTTTGTGATAAAATAATCTTATAGGATTAATTGGGTCCTAAAAGGGTCATATAAATTGTTTTAAGGAATTTTTAAGTGAAAAAATGGAAAAAACCAAATTTGCTCCTATATTGACCTCCTTAGTAGCCCTAAAAGGGCAGTTTTTGAATGCTCAATATGGAAAGATGGGAGAGAGTTAGGATATAAAACTTTGGAAATTGTAATGGGTATGATTAATATTGAAATTAGTGGTTTTTTAATTTATTTTTGACCTCATATTTATGTCAATCAGTAAGAGTGATAGCAAGTGATTACAGCCTATGCATCCAAGAGGGGTCTATTCTTGGGTCTATTTCTCAAAATCATAAAACAATGGAGAGAAATGGTTTTTGGGTATAATTATATGGGTCATGAGTCTCCTTTTAATATTTTTATCATCTGATAACTCTTTCTAAGAATGTATTTATAGAATAAAACCATGTTTCTTTCTATATCTTTCTGAGTGGTGTCTTGGGTTAGTTTTGAAGCAAAATATGAGTTTTTAAATAGATATTTTAATCTTAAAATGTTATAAATTTATTATTTAATTATTGACACACATTTTTCATCAAATTAAGGGTTCATAAGTTTATATTATGAGTGTATCTCTTCAACAAGCTACAAATGCATTTACTGAGCTTGACTTCAATGTTCATGAACTCAAGGTAATGAAAATATACCATTGATATTAGGACCTCAACGTGATGTTATAATTACTCCATGAGAGAGATAGGTTGAACCTATATGTTTTTATAATAATGTTCATAGGTTATCTCAAATATGTTGAGCATTGACTATTGTTTGTTCATAGGTAGAGCTTTGAAATAGAGATGGAGGCAATTTGGAGAGGTTTGAATCAAGGTATAGGTATTTATTTTGGTTTATAGGTGTGAACAAGTTATTATTAGTAGTGATTGTTGATCAATGTCATAGAATGTCATTTTTTCCATTGATGTCAAGCTTGGTCATGATTCATAGTGCATTAATGATAAAATGAGTAGATTGATGGCTTGGATTGTGCAAGGCATGTTTATATGTCATTGAGGTGAAAAATGTTGTTTTGAGGCATTCATAAATGTATTTTAAGTTATAATGTCTCCTAATTTCCTTTTAGAGATAAAAATATAACTAGCATAAGCCTAAGAATCTAGACGTCATAACATGTCATGCAAGTCTCTTGCATGTTTGGTGTCTTGATGTGTTTCCTATCTCAAGTTATAAGCCTCCAAAGATGATTTAGTAGTGTGGGACATGAAAGAGGCCATAAAATTAAAGCTATGATAAAATTATATTTGGATTCAAATAATATAGCTATTGGAAGTGAATTTAAAATGATTGTGTATGTAGGATAAGGACCCAAGAGGAGTGTTTGGCTTGTAGAAGTCATTCTAGTGGTCAAATTAGGTTGGTGAAAGAATAAAATTTGGAGTAAATTTCATTAATATAATACAAAATTTTTTTTGGTGTTTTTTAAGGTCATACAAGTGTAGTTATTATATTTCAAAATTGACTTGTGTAGTTTATGTTCTTTATAGTAAACCTAGGTAGATTGAAAGTGAGTAAGAACATGTACGAAGTGCTTGGAATGGTGATTTAAGTATTGGATCATGATGTAAAATAAATATATCCCTGATTCCATGAATTTAAGGTGATATTTAAGTGTGTTTTTATGCGATAAATCATCATGTAAGTTGACTGAGTTTGAAAGTCTTGATAATGGCAGACAAGGGTATCCTGGTGTGTTGAGTGCTGTTGTTAGACACTCATGTTGTTTTCTAAATTTTTTTGGAGATGAATCAAGGTCATAAGGTTCCTTTAGGTTATATTTTAGTGATTAGTTGGAACTTACAATTGATTAACAAACTCAAGACAAGAAAGACAATAATATGAGGGTTTAGTGTTTGTAAACCCTAAGGTGTATGTTTCACAAAGTAGATCACTCTTATATTCCCAATATAGATTAGTTAATTCTATGATGGATTTTGTTGAAATTTCATGTATTTATTGTTATGTTTTTATTACATGGTTTATTTCTTAAGTGGTGTCTAAGAGGCCAAGTCTAAATAAATGTGTGAAGATTTGTTGACTGGTCTTCAATACCAATGCTTTTAGAGGTAAGAGATTTTTCTCATAATTTTCAAGGCCAAGTGTTCATTAAAGAGTGATATTAAATGTTATTTGTGCTTTGATAGTGTTTAATATGTCCTACAGATGATTATTTTCCTATAAAATGACATGTTTCTTGTTGGAATTGAAGTTGTTGTAGAGTGATCTTGAGGGTATGTCAATGATGTCTAAAGTTTTAAGTGATGTCTTGATGACCTAATATAGTCATAATATGTATTTTTACATGTTTTATAAGCCATGAATGAGTTAAAAATGTTTTGAAGGTTAGTATTTATTGTATCATCATGTTTTCAAGTGAACTTGCATGAAGGAGGTTGCTATAATACTCTATTAGAATTATTTTATTGTGTTGAGTGTTCATTTGATGTCATGGTGACCTCATAAGTTCATGAGAAGATAAATTGACAGATTTTAATAAATAAAAATGGTTTGCGGTCTGATATTGATAATAAATTTTGGGTTTCTTTATCAAGGTATTGACTGTGTGTGGATAGTGTTTGAATAATTATTTTTTGAAGAGTTCAATGAGATGATATAGTGACCTTTGTCTATGGAGAAAACATTTAGGTCATATTTGGTCATTTAATATGTTATTTTGTCTCTATTTTGATATCATGAAGATGATAAAAGTGTGATAGAGTTTCTTCATCAATGTTGTTGTCTCACAATCCTATCGGATTATGTGTTATCAAGAAGGAGCTTTGTAAGAGTTAGAGTCATGATGGCTTGTGAGGATTTAAGAGAATATGTGAGAAGTTATAAGTAATATATGGGAGTTATTTTTAATTTTTAATTTTTAATTCTTGTTTAATATGTTCAATAATACCAAATAAGTCAGTGTTAAGTGAGGACTCCATGTGTGATGGATGAGTAATGAATAAGAAATAGTAGGCATATTGGGAGGTTTTATGATAGTTTGGATTATCAAAGATGAGATAAGACTTAAATATTATTTAAAAATAATTAATAAGGCTCAATAAAGTGTCTACCTATAGGTAGGGTGTTTTGGAGTCAGTAATATAGTCACAAATTGACTATATTCTAAGGCTACTAAGAGAAAGGTGAGTGTTGAAAGGGTTTTGGTTAAGGTTGAGATCATGAATATGTATTTACTTTATTAAAAATGATGATATAAATATAAAGAGTCTCACATAAAAATTAAACAAGGAAAGGAATTGTTTTCAAAGGATAACCTACAACCAATTTACAAGACCCTACACACAGTTAACATTCTAAAAGTCTGCCAGGGGTTTTTTAATGTTTCAATGTTCTAAAAAGATTATCTAGTCATAAAATTTTTTTAAATTTTTTATCATGACCCAATTAACACCCCAATATTTTTTTTGTATGGGTAAATAGGTAAAATATCATCTACTTTTTCTCTGAGGTAGGTTACTTTCAGGCAAACAAGAATGCAAACAATGGTGAGAGAATGATTAAAATGAGTGTTGGTGATCTTGGAAGCACTTTGTGACAGTTTGGGATGGTTTATTAAGGTTAATTTATTCTTAAATATAATTAATAAATCCTATTAATCATGATAAACCACGCATTAGTGGTGGTGAGTGGCCATTTGTAGTCAAATCCCACCAGGTGTAATATAGGCCTAATGCCCAAAAGGGGGTCATTTCCACTTCCAAGGTATAATAATAATTAAAAATAATGTTAAAATTAAAATGGGAAGATATTAGGTGTGTTAAAATTGGTTTTTTGTAGATAACTTCATTAAGAAGCCATTTCTTGGTTCAGGAACTCAATAGGGTGCACATAATGCCTAGGAGAGCTCGATAGGCCATGTTTGGAATCTCACACTAGAATGGAGGTTTATCATGGTACATAAAGGAGTTATGGGATGTTATAGGGTATTTTAATTTTTTGTTTTGGATATTTTTCATAGGTTGGACATCATAATTTTATGAATCATCCTTAAGGGTGAAAACTACCAAAAACCCTCCTAAAACCCCAAATTGGACAAGTTTGCATATATTGATTTGTAAACCACATAAAATTACATATTTTACTCCTAAAAAATTATATAATTTTCATTATAATCTCATATGGTCCTCCACATGTAAGTTTTCTATACCTTCTTTTGTATAAAATAGTAAAAAAACATTACTTTTTCATGTTTTTAAGATAAAATGGGTGTTATGATGAGTATAGAAAGAGGAAATTTATTTGGAGAGGTATATTGAGACTTTTTTTACCTTATAAAATTCAAAAATATATAATAAATTAGTAATAATCTCCCAAACCATTCAATCCTTTTGGGCCAGTCAGAAAATGCCTTAAAAAGGCAAGCTTTCCAATGGCCATTTCATGGTTCTAATACCTCCACAGTGTTTCAGACCACAAAATTTTACATGTATCATTGTGATAGAATAGGAATATTTAATAAATTTTTTTTTTTTTGATTTTTCACACGTTTGATCTCTTAGGAGCAAGATTTCTCTTTTTAGGGCTAGGAGGGCTAATTAGGCCTAGTTTGGTTGAGGGAATGTGCTAATAACATATCTAAACTTGGAATTTGGACACCAAAATTTGTAAGGAGATGTAAGGGGATATAGGATACATATAAAAAGTATTATTTTCTCACCATTACCTCATATTATCCCAAAAAATGATATTTTTAGAAAAAAAAGGCTACAAGGAATTCATGGGAAACACATAGTTTTGGTGTCAAGTTTGTTATAGTGTTTGATGGACTAAATCACCTTGTCTCAGGTCTATTATGCTAGTAAAAATCCTTCCATGTTTTATATATTCAATCTTGAATCAATCTTAAATAAATATTCACTTTCTCCATCTACATCCTAGTGAAAAATGAGGAATTAAGGAGTTGAGAGACTAAATTAATATGTATATACTCTCATAAGGCCTTAATAAGATAATTAAAAATATTTTATGCCACATTAAATATTTTAACAAGTCATGAATAGGTTTTAGTGAAGGATACCAGGTTATAATATGTCTTCAATCTCAAATAAAACTGTATTTCCTCCTTACATCCAATTTGGAGACAAAGTCAAAGAGAAGGTTGAAGAAGTCACTCAAAAACATATGCTAGGTATTCAAGATTAATTAATTATCCTCAAGAAGGGTTGGACATAATAATTTAATGTAATTGAAAGCCTACATCCATGGAGGAAGACTCATCCATTTTAGAAGACATGAAGGATAAAATTTAGGGGTTAAAATAAGAATATAAGCACTCTCCAATTGGTCTAGGCCTTATCAAGCATTATGATAGGCTTTATAAGCCCAAGAAACATTGGAAAATATATATTCCATGAATCCCTATGGAGGATTAATATTTTAAATTTTGAATAATGCTACGTATCACTTAAGCAGGAGTTTGGACCAAGTTTGAAGCTCCCCATTTTGGGGTTGCTTTATCTCTAATCATTTATTTTGATATATGTATTCATTTTTATAGAATTTAATATAACTCTTTTGATTTTTTATTGTACCTAAAGGCTACCGAAAAAATTTATTCACTTTCTAAGAGTAACAAGAAGATAAATTCCTCCATTTTTAGGCTTTTTGAGTGGTGTATGTTCTTACCATTGATATAATTTAGTGAAATACTTATTTTAGTTTGATATTGTCTAGTTATTGTACCTTCATGATAGATTTTTGATGTTTGATAGGTAATTTTAAGTGTCTAAACTAGCTTAGGTTTAAGCATTAGATGTGATTTCAGTCCTTCCTTACATAAACTAGGTTTGCCAAGTCCTTATTATAAAACACTTTTGAAGAAATATTACATAAGTGTAGTGAATGTGTGCAAGCTTTTCCCTCTCACAAGAGTGTAATTTGAAGTATAAGTGATCACAAAAAATTTGGTGCATCACCTTTCATTTTATTTATCTTTTAATTCCATTACAAATAGTAATTTTTTACACCCTTTTCATTGCTACAATCAATACATAATAGTTTAAAAATAGGTTTTAGTGAGAGCACCAAGGGAACCAGCCCTCTCTAGAGATTCTCTCCCTTATGAAGTCACCCAAAAATTTTAGAGATTATATGTTACAATATGAGTTATGAATAACAAACTTTATCACAAGGGTACACTCCTAAATGACAACACTCACCTTGGGTGAGAGTTAATTCTTGAGGCTATAAATAAAAGGCCATATACATTGATGTTTAATCTATTTTGGTGTAATGATATAATGCTCAAATATATTAAAATTAACCATGAAAGTAATGTTACCATGATAAATTCAATAATCCAAGGCAAAGTACCAAGGAGAAAAGGAGCAAACAAAGCTTCATTGTCAAAGACTTCTTGATGCAAACGTTGAGAAAGCCACTTCAACAAGCCATTTGGAGATCCAAGGAAGGTAAAATAATGATTTATTTTATGTTTTAGTTGTGTTTTAATTTGCATGATTTTTGCTTATGCTCTCCTTAGTGTCCAGGCAAAAGGTGTTAGGATTTTATTATGTTTATTTGAGTTTTATTTCTTGGACTAACACAAGACTAACCTCCCATCTACATATTCTTTGTTCATATATTGGCATGCTTGATGGGACCTGATGATCTCGTATGGCCAAGGAGATTGATATGCTAATTATTTTTTGTAATGGAAGCATAAAAAACTTTATGTTTCAAGTATTAACATTATTTTTTTTTATCTTTTTATTTTTAACAAGTTACAGGTTATAGGGATCGACACTAATTTTCTAGATTGATGATAATTCTCTAGATTGACATCAATCATAGCAATTGACCATGATATCTATGAGAAAAATAGAACATGGATGGAAACATATCCACCAAGGGTTTTACTTGATTTTTCTTACCTTCATTTTGTGTTTGATGATATTCAAGTTATTTGTATGACCCATTTATTGCATAATCCATGAGAAGTTTTGGTTTTAAGCTCATTTTATTAACTATTTTCCCATTAAAATAGACTCTATTTTTTACATGTTTTTGCAAAAAAATATGAAAATCTACTTAATCAACATCAACTAGATTAATTGATATTGATTTCTATTATTAACATCAATCCCTATAGATTGATGGCAATTAGTCTCTGAGACACAAATTAGAAAACTGAGAGATAAATTCAAAATGTTATTTTCTCACTTAATTTTGGGTTTCTAAATAGATAACTCTCTAATAATTTGTAGGTCATGAGGTGGAAAGAGAAAATTTTAAGCATGGTTAAATATTACACATGTTGTATTTTGTGCTTAAAATGCACTTAGTTGTTTTCATCTCTTAGTTGTTTTTGAAGTTTTTGTAATTAACAACAATAATGCCAAAGGGCTCAAAATTCATTACATTACTCTTTTTGGTGTTATAAAAATGAAATCTCACATAAGTTGAATAACTCATATGAGTTTCATTTTTATTCATGTTTATTAAAAGTGTTTATTTTGAAATATGAGTGATGCATTTATGCTCTCCCCCTATCCCCTTTAGGGAACTTGGGCGATCAAAAATTATGATTCTTTGCATTTATCACTTTGGTCCAAAATCATGGAAGGAAAGTTTGTAAGGCTCTACATAAAGTCTTTGTGATTTTGGTGACCCAAAAATGACCCTAAATTCTTTTCACTTGTATTTATTTCATGTATTCTTGGCTTGTGGGAAAAATTTCATCAGCTCTTCACAAGAGGGAAACATTGACCCTCATCTCCCATCATCATTTTAATTCTACTCTATGGTGGGGTATATAAATTGAGGGTGACTCACTAGGATGTTTGTTTTGAGTGGTTAAAATAATCTCCATTAGTAGTACATGGCCTCAAAACACAAGGGCAACTCACATATCACACTACACTAAGTAATTGATAGATGTAATGGTTTTGAGAAGGATAAGACCTTTTTTCAACAAGATGGTTGATGTAGATTCAAATGATGTGATTTTTCCATAGTGTTAGCCACACATATAAGACCATTTATAAATGAATGAAAATGAATAGTTTAGACAGTTCACTTATTATGGATATACTATTAATGTAGGATGAGTAGCCCAATGTTCCATGTCACCATATGAAATATTGAGAGAAGCGGGGGATTGTAAACCCTACTTCTTATGCACTTTTATTTTTTGGATTAAAAACTTAAAATCCTCTGAAGAATAATTATATTGATAGAATTTGATATTATGATATAACCTTTTTAGTTTTAGGATTTAGGATATTACACTTAGGTGTCTTTTTCATTTTGTCCTTTTTGCTAGCATGGTCTTGAGTTGAAACTATTTGTTTTTCATACCACATACAAAAATGAGTCTTGTTTACACATCACTCATTTTTTTTAAGAGGCATTACACTGTCCATTTGACATCACAGCTTTACCTTAGTCATTTATCAAACCTTTATGTGTGTCACTTGTTTGAAAAGATCATCATTATGCTACCCAATTCATTCCATGTTTTGTGCCTTAATTTTTTAAAAAAAAAATAGTTGTCATACCTTTAGAGTGTGATAGTGTCATTATGCTTATCATATTTTTTCAAATATTTATTTGAAAACCACACATGCCTTTTGGATCTATGTCTAGTACTATCATGTTGTTCATTCTTGTCTATTTTGTTATGTATTTTTAAAAGCCTAGTCTCCTAAATTAAATTCTTAACTAGCCTTAAAAAATTTAAATTCAAACATTAATTGGTTTATGCCTATGACTCATGTAATTTTTTCCTAGTCGTTTATCTTTCACTTTTGAGTTATGTAGCTTAGGTTAATTCCTTACTCAATTTAAAAGACAATTTTTTGTGTCTATATTTGGGGAGGTAGTCTATATTCCATATGCCTAAAGTTCAATGTATTTTTCTAAATGATCAAGTGTGTGCTTAAAATCTAAATGCCTATTTTGTGTCAAAGTGTTTCAATTTTGTTAGATTAAATCTCTTACATTTTAGACCTTGCTTTTTCAAAGTCTATCTTTTGTTCCTTTTTCAAAAAAGACCTAGTAATACCTATTTTGAGCCTAGAAATTGTGCCTTATTTTGTAAAATACCTATCAACCTTTATTCCTTTGGCTTTCATTAGAAACCAAGCTTTGTGATTCCCTACCATTAATATACCAAAACCTCATCCTTTGGCTCATGATAGCAACCATGATTCAAAATGCCCTACCATTACCATACCAAGACCTCATCCTTTGTCTCACAATAGTAACCAAGCTTTGGAATGCCCTTTCATTACCATTATATGCCCTTCAAAGTATGGTAAATAATTATCCCAAAAATGTTGTACAATAATGATTGGATGAATCATAATTACCTTCCTAGACTGATAACCAATATTTGTTAATCCCATCTTATATGATTATATTCACAAAAATTTCATTACCCAACCACCGATCATTCCTCATCCAGTGTTAAAATTCTCACCCTTTATAAATTCTATGATGATCATCGAGCCAAAACATAAATAATCATTAAATCTCCAATAAATCCAATCATTTGAAGACTAAGATGTGTACAAAATTGATATTTACATCTATTTGTAAACCAAGACCAAGAGAACCAACCAATCTATAATGTTTTTATTGAAACACATATTTGTGATGAGTCAAACTATGATGAATCACCTTTTGATACTATTCATATTATCTAAGAGTCTCACTTTAACAAGCTAGTATTTAGTGAGTCACTTCTTAATGATTATAAATTCCTTTGATAAAATCATTATCTCAACCATTATCATGTTTTAAAGAGCCTCCCTTTGACAAGCTAGTCTCTATAGAATTGTCTCTTGACATTTTCCACCTCATTGATGAGTCTTAATTTAACAAAGCAATCTTAATGGATCCCATTATGCCATCATAGGTTGTTACTTGTCTAATACTAAACATTCAATAAGACATTATTGTAGCAACATCCACACTAGATGAAGAATTAACATTGAAGTTTGGTTTTATTCTTGAACTGATATCAAATTTAGCATCAAAAGTAGAATCAATGTCAATCTCAATATCAAATTTAGAGTCCCTTGAGTTAGACTCAGCTTCAAAATTAGAATACATTCATGGTTTTTATAATATTGGTTATACATGCCTTGTAGATAAATTTGAATAAATTTTTTATCTTTTCGTAACTTTTTAGGATGATTACTTCAACTTTGACACATGTTCTCCTAGTATCTTCTATGAGGATTATGTTGCCTCTTTCCATTCCATTACCATTCCACATGCCATTTACACCAACCAAACTAGCCATTATATTAACCTTTCACCTCCCATAAGTGTCGATTAGGACTAAAAAAATCACACCTTATTAAACTACATCCATGGTGGCATATTAGTTGTAGAATATTAGGGGGAACAAGACCACATTCATTGAGAAAAATAACAATCTCTTAGTGAAACATTTTCAAAAGTGTTATGGGGAAATAAAATTCCAAACTTAGTATATTATATTGAAATTTTATTTGAGGCACTATAATATAATCAAGGTCAAAATTCAATGTTCCTTAGTGAAAAATTCTTGGAGGCACTATGGGATAGTAAAGACAACTTTACTATTGAAAAACTTCTTCAAGATGCCAATCACTGAGCACAAAGGTTATTCACTACTTGATTAAGATATTATTAAAGATAAAATCAATATATATTCTAACCTACAACATAATCATATGGTAACTAATCTTAATCCCAAATAATATAAAAATCTAATGGTCTTATTGGGAACATATTCAAAAGTCTTTATTCCTACCACAACCAAAATTATGTCAAATTCAAAATAAAAAAATTTATGTGTGCCTAAAAATATTGATATTTATTTATTTCCTAATAATTATACATTTCATTAGCATCCACCATTACATTTCCATGTCAGACCTATTTATCTATGTTTACCATCCATGTCCACAATTTATTTTTTAGAGGATACAAAGACATCTTGTCTCGATGTTTGAAGGAAATAGAATCAATAACCAATAAAGATCACAACAACATTATTGGAGTCCAAATCTACAATAGGTTCTTGACAAAGCAACTATTCATAAGTTGTGTAATCTATCAATTTACATGATTGAATATTCTAGTTGTATCATATGTTGATCAGGACATGCATCTCCACATAATTAAGAATAATAGAATAATTTACTACACATTTTCCTTACCGTTTTGTTTACCTTTCCATTTAACTTCCCATTTTAATTTTCCATTCCTATTGCCTTTGTTTTATACCCTACCATTTACCTTACCTTATCACTTGGGGGAAACCCTATTATCATTGTATCCAATTTCCATCCTATCATATCCCTTGAATAATTCCATATCATATATTTTCCTACATATTAATAAAATTTAATTTTACACTCCCTGCCCAACCCTTTTGACCTTGATTCCATTGGTTCTTCGAATACCTTTCACGAGGGGATTTTGATCCAATTTTAGAATTATGTGTTCAAATGATAGTCTATGAAAGTACTATGATAGTGGATCTAGAAATTACATCTTTCATTTACACTTGATTGGTGCCATTGATTATAACCACCTTTGGGAAAATTAGTGTTCTACCTTATATTACTAGTAATAATTGCTTATGGGGAAATTAGTACCAATTAATTAAGTGATTATTTCCTAATTATAACTACCTATGGGTAAATTAGGAACAAAACTTTCACCATACATTCCTACATCACCTTACCCTTACTATTAACATTTGCCTAAATTTTTGAACTTGTTACTACTTGGTCAGATCTCACCATCTTTTGTTTTTGTGAAACTATAGTGACTTGAGGTCCTTTTAGGACTATGTAGGTAGTGATTGATTTGTGTTGAGGTCAGCCTTGTCACCCTTTTTCTAATGCTCTCACCATTTTGGAGCATTTTATGTTTGTACACTCTCACCATTTTATGAGAAACTAATGGCACACTCTTACTATTTTATGAGTTAGACCATTTTGTGTCTCATAATTCTCAATTGAGTTGAGTTACTTATAAAATTATAATTAAAAACATTTACAAATCCTAAAAATTATAATATTATCTTACCATCTCATACAGAGATATGAATCCTCAAAATCTAATAATATTTGTCCTATTTAAAACTAGTCAATCATCCTCAATCCTCCCTACTGTGGTAAATCCATGGTTAGTTCTAATCCATCCCACTACCATTGGGGGTGTGGCCTTCCCTTTGCATGTATCCTTTCTTGGGGTAACCACATATTTATCATTCCATTAAACCTTCACACATTTTTATTGACCTGGTTGATGACAAAATGCTTTCTGTTACTTTTATTTTCAAGATTTTTATGTGTTTCTTTACTTAGTTATTTGTTTGTTTGTTTACATGTTTGTTTTATTTCATTGGTGTGCTTCGAATCAGTTTATATGCATTCAATGGCTGATTATTTTAGCATTATTCTTGATTTTATCCATATTCATATGCCAATATTAGCATCATGGTTTTTATCATTGGTGTATAATTTTCAAATTTTTATTAGATTACGAGTTAGTATTTATGCACATTTTAGATACTTTATCATGGAATATTATATCATGATGTATACCATCACATGACGTAGAAAAAATCATCTTGGGAAATCTTACAAGCAATGGTTCCAAAAAAACATCTCCTAGTTCACCTTGGTAAATTCTCTAACCCTCCATGATCAAATTAAATAATTTACCCTTCTACTTATATCAATGTTAATCAAGATGAGCATCTCTATATTGGCTTACAATATAATAATTCACATTGATCAATTATTATTCTTATATTCTATTATTCATTTCATTTTCTCCCACTCTTGGGTAAACTACATTGACCTGAGGTCTATTTAGACTATGTAGGTAGTGTTTGGATACATGACATATTGCAGGTTAGTTCAGGCACCTTTTTCATTCCAATCATATCTTTTATCACTTTGTGCATCCTCATGTGCCTAGTTATTTGTGTCTTCTTTAGTCATTAAACCATCATATCTATATTTGTACCCATTAATATTTAATCTATCTAATAATTTATATCCTTGAGTTATTCCTGCCAATCTTTCATTTTAAGGCACAACCAAAAAACATTATTCTATCCAAGTCATCTTAATGATTATAATTGCCTATGGGAAAATCATTATTTTGACTCATCATTATAACTACGGCATGATCCTATACCACTAATTATAACTACTTTTGGTCAACTTAGTGTCTCAACTTTGGGTAAATTATTACTTTAAAAAATTAAATATGTGTGATAATTCTCTTGATTGGATTATTCTAACCCATGGGTTAATTTCATTCTTCTTTTTTATTATTTTTAAGGGACCATCCATCAATCATATTTGTCAGTTACTCCATTTAGGGGGCATCATTATAGTCTTCCCAAGTGTTATTTAGATCTTCTTATTCAATCATTATCTTCTTTCATTCTTAATGGCCTTTTCATTCTTTGAGAATATTTTATTATGCTTGTAGCTTGTAATTCCTTCCCAAATAAGGGAACACTATAGACACCCAATTTTGACCACAACTATCTTCTGACTAGACTTCAGGTTAATTCCTACCAACTATTACAAATTAATATTATAATTCATTAAACATCACAATTTTATCTATGCATCATTCATCAATGCTCAAAATTATGTTGAGGAATCCCTATTTGGGTTATCCTACCATAATCAACAATAAACTCTCAGGGATTCATCCCTAATCACCTTGAAACATAGCAACATTCAATTTGGCCTATGGATCCATTAAGTGGGGTACTTGATCAAGTCTTGAAATAACTAAAATTATAATAAAAATAAATCATATAATTAAATAAGATTAAATGCTTTTTTTAATTATCCATTTGTAATTAATGAATATCTAAAAATGGAAATTCCAAAATTCAAAATATCAAGCCTTTCCATCATTGCCTTTATGATTTATCAAGATCTTCTAAAATATCCAAAAATATGTAATTTGAGATCCATGCTTAGTAATTGAAGATCATAATTACATGAATTTTTTTAACTCAACTAGAGTTAATCTCAACTCACCTAGGGTTAGTTTGAACTCATTCCATGTTTAAAATCAACCATAACTCACCTTGGGTGAGACTTAATTCCTTAGGATATAAATGGAAGGCCATACCCACTGATGTTTAATATATCTTGGTGTAATCTTGTAATGCTCAAATAAATACAAAGTAACCATGTAATTAATGTTACCATGTCAAATTCATGCCAAATTCAATAAGCCAATCAACCAAGCCAATGTACCAAGCAGAGAAGGAGCAAAGAAAGCTTCATTTTCAAAGACTTCTTGATGCAAAAAATGAGAAATCGACTTAAATAAGCCATTTGGAGTTCCAGGGAAGGTAAAATAATGATTTATTTTATGTTTTAGTTATGTTTTCATATGCAGGATTATTACCTATTCTCTCCCTAGTCTTTAGGCTAAAGGTGTTAGGATTCTATTGTGTTTATTTGAGTTTTATTTCTTGGACTAACACAAGACTAACCTCCCCTCTACATATTCATTGTTCACATTGGCTACGTTGACCCATCTTATACTGAGGAAAATTTTCTAAAATAAGTAGTTATGACACTAGTTTTATTACCTACCCTTAGATTCTTCAAAATTGATGAATTATTTATTAGGTTAATACATACCTTAGTTTGATTTTCCACCTAGGTCAAAACAATCATATTTTGAGTTCCATAAGATAGATGATAATTGGGCCAACTATTGTTGACCATACTAAACATGTTTAGCATAATATAAGATCCAAGGCCCTATTGCTACCAAATATACTTGACCACCATAGTTTTCTCCTCTTAGGTGAAATTTTTGTTTTTATAACATGAACATGCATTCTTGAACCCATTTTCAAGATCTTTGTAGTACCTAGATGCACTTTATCTTAAATTAACTTAGTTTTAATGAAATCTAAAATATTTACCTCCAAAAATATCTACAAATTACATACCTAAAAATTGGTAATTATATTTTATTTGGCATCAATTCACTACATGTCATATATATAGAGTAATCTAGTAACACTTTTATGAATTTCCAAGGCCTACACCTCAGCCTCCTCAGTAGTGCTCCTAGAGTCATTCTTAGATGAAGGGGTGGCCTTTTATTAAACAAGAGTCTTCCAAGAGATAAAAGTATCATGGTAACACAATGTCAAAATTTCCATCAATTGAGTATGCTTCACATGAGGCACCAATCCCTATTTTTTCTTATATTGTCTACTTTTTCCATAGAAATCATCTACTAGACATTCCTTGCATGACTCTAAAAATGTAGAAGAGACCATGATCATAACTAGATACAAATTATAGTGAGATTTATCATATGTTATTGATGATGTATGTGAAGATTTATATCATCATTTTTAGCACATATATGTGTCATATTACATTATTGTTCACATTGTCATATGATTGGACTTTAGGTTTATATTATATATAGCATTCGTTATGCCTTATTGAACACATCTTATTTATATCATGGTTCTCCTTCATTTTTCATCACTTTAATTTCACCATTGTTCCCTTTTTGGTTCTTTGGTACTATTTAATTTAATCTTTTTTATCTTGTAGAACTTAGGTAACACCTTTGGGTTATATTTTTATCCTATTTTCTTAGTCTCTTTATGGTTTTTCAGCCTTAAATTATATTTCCCCTATTTTTGGATGATAATTTATATTTCTCCTATTTTGGGATGACCATTTACTTTCCCCATGTTTTTGGATGACCACTTACTTTCATTTAGTGATTATGTTATTCCTCTTGTAGGTTAATATAACTTACCTAGTCACATAACTATCACATCATAGTGTAGATGGCATTTTATGATTATGTAGCACTTCATTCTTGTAAACTTGGAAAACTTAAACCTTGGTTAGTCCTCTCAGTTCTTTACCTTTTATCACTTCTTCAAGTCTCACATATTCAATATCTTTTTACCCAATGGCCTATATATCTTAGTCAAACCATTCATATGTTGATGACCTAGGTCTTCTATCTTGCTTGGAATGCTTAAAATGTACATATAATATATCTCTATAAGGTGTGAAGTTGTACATATTCTCTTTTTCCCTAGACACTAATGTTTGGGTTAGATAGCAGTGTTAAAATTATTGTCTTGTCTTGACACTAGTGTCCAATGACCTAAAGTCATATAATATGCAAATTAAATGTATCATAATAGTTGGCCTAAGTGATTTAATGTGAGATATTAATCCAAATAGATTGATATAAATACAAGATCAAGCCCAATTCATTCTTCACCTAGAATCACCTAAACAAATATGAAATATGTCATGGCACTTATCAAAAATAGTGTTGTACCAACATCCCCTCTTTCTTTATGGAAATGGGGACCCAATTTTTTCATATTATGGTATTAACTTTGAGACCTTATTTTATGTCTTTAATGCAACATTTTGGGAAAAGAATGAATATTAACCTTTCATACTTTAGTAAAATGGCATTGGTATTATGTTCATAGACTAACTCTTTCTATTGAGCTTATTGTTTTAGACTTATTATTTTACACTTATTGTTGCATGTGTTTTGCTATGAACTTATTTGTTTTAGAATATTTATTTTGGACACTTTTTTTGATGGAATTCAACATATTTGTTTCAGATACTTTGTCTAATGGAATTTGGTCTTCAAAAACTTTGTTTAATACATTTTCCCCATAATGATCTTGTCGATACACTTTTACCAACAAAATTTCCTTTCAGACCTTTTGAACCTACCATTCAAGATTTATGCAACCTACCCTTCAAGACTTCTATCCTAGACATTTCCCTATAAAATAGACCCTTCAAACATAATGTACTTACCCTTTGGGCTTTTTATCAAACACTAATTCCTTTAGACTTTGTGTTTTTGACATTCTATTTGATGAAACTAGGGTCTTTGGAACATTTCCCACAAATAAAAGCCTTGAAATAATACCCTACTACCAAGTGGCACCCATAAGTAGAGGGAATTTTATTATGAACTTAGTCTAAGATTTTAACCAAGGTCCTAATCATATTTATTAAATACAATAAATACTTTAGGCCAAAATATTTAAGTAGTGTCCATTATATATTTCCCAAAGTATTATGCCCATAAGAATGGACTAAATATAGAGACTCCAAGTTGCATACTTACATGATCAAATTACAAGCCAAAAATTATAAACCAAGATCTTATGACACACATTTGATTGGGATAAATTTATCCAATGATGTGAGATTGAGTTGAAATGTTAGAGAAACTATTGATCTCTATGAGGGTGACAAATGTCACCATCATGGGAGCCCAATACAGTTGATTTAATGATGAATGTAATTGTTAAAATGTTGAAGAGACCCATGAGGGTGATAAGTGTTACCATTGTGAGAGCCTTAGATAGTAGATAAATGGTCTATAGTCCCTTCCATAGGGTCAATAAGTTAAGAGATTATAATCCTTGAGTAGTTGACTATTGGCACACATATGAGCACATTTATAATATTATATTAGACTTAGGCTTTATTCATATTTATTATGTCATATCTTCTTCATTAAAACCCTAATTTAAAGTTATATATATTCTAAATCCTATTTTAATATATGATTCCAAATCAAAGTGAACCAAGAAATAAAAAGTGTCAATCTCATAGGAGTCAATGAGTTAAAGCACTAAGATCTATGAACTACATTAATTTGAGTACATATGATCTAATGATGTGAGATTGATGGAAAATTTTCAATGGGAATAAATCGGATGAGAAGATTCCACATGGTACAAAGGCACTAAGTGATGGAGTCTATTTTACAAAAGATCCTAGGAATCCCATAGAGCTACCAAATGGCATGCTCACATTCCATCATATATAGAGATATGATGGTGTGAGTCCTAAATGCACTTTTCAAAGGTCCAAATTCAATGATAGGTAACATGTAATACACAGTCATATTAAGATTAGTCACAGTAAATGGTGTCACTAGTTCTAAAGCATTGGTAAAGTGATGCATGTCTATGTTTCATTTGAAGGTGGATACTTTGAAATATCAATAGGTTCTTTCCACAACCTATAAAAGGAGGTATTATCATGGAGTTCAAGCTATGATTGTAAAAAGTTACTTTATACACATGCACATGTTGCATAGTTTTTGCAAAGGCTAATTTAAATTGATGAATGTGAGTAGACTCTTATAGGGTTTTAGACCATAGTTAGAACTTAGGTTCTAACTATCACATGTAATGACCTTACATGTGCTTGGAAGATGAGGCAACCCCTTTCCTAATTCTATATCAATAATTTTAATCCAATTTGTACTTTTGTCAGATAATTTTGAATATAAGAGCAACATCAATTTTGATCATTATAAAATGTGTTTATGGACTTTATTTCCAATTTTTGTGTAATTAGTTTTTAATTTCTTTGGTTTTATGTTTCAATAATATTTAGTTTACAATAGTTGTGAATAGATTCTTGATTATTTTGATTGATTTACTAATCTATAGATGTGAAATAACTATTGAAATATTGGTGAAATATATTGATTAGGATAATTAATTTGATTGATTCATAACTATAAATGTGCATGAGTGTTTTATTTGCTGTATTTTTTTGTGTGTGTGTCAAAGCTACCTCAAATACTTCACTTTCCTGAGCCATAATCTCTTAACTAAGAGTGTGTACCAACTACCTTAAAAGAAGCAACCTTTGTCTGTGGCCTATGAATTTTATACATCATTATCTCCTTAGAATTCTTAACTATGTTTGATTATGTGTGTGAAATTTATGCTAGTAACAGGCATAGGTTATGAGAGCACTTATCCTTTTAGAAATTATCCAGGGAAGTGATTCATGAAAACCATAGAAGCTTTATTTTATACCTTACCCTTCCCTCCTTTTATGAGTTTATTTTGAGACCTACAAACTTTAGATTAGAATCCAACCATACATCCAACTCACATAAATATTCACTACCTTTTAGGGACCACACCTCTATAAAAAAACCTTATCAATAACTTACATGCCCTACCAACGATTCCATCAATAGGTTATCAAAGATTGCATACCTATAACTCATGCCCTGGAGTGGAGTTTACCTTCATTAAGATCCTAAAACATTAGAGGATACCTCATTATCATATGGTGTGCATAAAACTTTCATCAATAGTAATTGGTGCTAGAATAAAGGCTAGAAAACTAATAATAATAGTTATTTTTTTTATGTAGAGTTACACTAGAGTCACCTAAGAGAGTGACCAGATCTAATTCCTAGGTTGGTTTGCTAGTCTCACACTTGGCATATCACAGGATACCTAGAACTATGTCAATAGTCCCAATTCATAACAATCCACCTCTTCTAATAGGGAACCCCTTACCTGTAAGGAACCCTATACATGTTAATCAACCAATGACTTAACCCTAGTTAGTTGAATCTTCTATTTCCATCCCAAGAGACATGCATGAATTACCTTAGAATCTCAAGAGGTACTCACCATCCTTTTCTCCTATGGGAGTAAATACAGTAGAGGAATATATCTAATATTTTAAGGCTAGTTTAAAGCTAATGAACATTACCTATGAGGATGTTTCATAGATATTATTCCCTTTTACTTTAATGGATATTACTTATGATTGGTATTTAAAACTAATGGAAAACTACATCACTTCTTGGGATGAGTGTCAAGCAACTTTTATTGCATAGTTTAGATAGGTCACTAATCCTGGTATAGTTTACCAATACTTCACTAGTATGAAGAGAGAGCCTAATGAGCCTATCCAACTTTTTAATGTAAGGTTCTAAAAGATGTATAAGTAGTTGACCCCAAGATATAAACCAAAAGATCTATTAATGTTGGAGATGTGCACGAATGCCCTATAACTAATCATTATCATGTTCTTGAGGAGAGAAACTACTACCAATAATTTGAAATTAGAATACAAAAGGGATATCAATAAAGATATAAAAAACTCAATCCTCAAATTCCTAGAGTCCCTAATGTCAATAATGGATTTCCAACACTCAATATGATACCATTGTGAACAAGAATGTTCCCACATTTAATCAAAATCAATTTTATGTATTTCCTCCATTGATATAGACAACATATCCAATTTTATCTTCTTAAACAATCATACGTTAGGTAATAGGTATCAGCAAAATCAATAATTAGCTATAGTTTGCACTACTATTTTACAAGGTATAGATTTTACAAAGACATAGCTAGATTTTATCTAGAATATGGTTCAAAAGTTGAGTAATAAATTATTAAATGTGAAAAGGAAGATGGGAAATGTAAATTCCATAACTATTAATTAAAATATGAGACTCTGGAGATATAATAGACTTGAACAACCTAACAAGATTTTATAGATCAACATGGTTTAAACAACTCTTCCCCATTACTATAAAATTCAAAATACCTCTCAGCATGGTGAGCTCAATTACATCAAATTATCTGTAGTGTTTGATATATTTCAAAAACAAGTAGTTAGGCAGAACTAGATGAATAATCCACTAGAATCCCACTAGGATCCTAGCTCTTCAAGTACCTCTATTTTGTTTAAAACTCATGATTTTCCCTTTCTAGGTGAATATGATAATGAACTAGAACACAATATGGATGAAGTTCATGCTTTCCAATAGTTCTAGAGAGGTGCATACAATATAAGGAATAAACAACCAATTACAACATCAAATCCTTGAAAGAACATGGCGATTCCTCCCAATCCTAATGCAGACAATAATCCACCCCCTCAAAAGGGGAATGATCAATCATAAAGCAAGTAAGAACCAAAAAAAGGAGGATACAACATTGTTGAGGATATGAATAAGATCAAGGTAAATATAACTCCTCATTAATTAGCTCATATCCCTAAATATAAAGAGTTGTTATGGAATTTAATTACTTTAAAAGATCCTTTAGAAAGAACTAAATAATCTATAGATGAAGCAAAGGTTGTTGATGCCAATGTCATCTACATGAGTAAGCTAGAAGTTACACCCTTTTTGATGACTATTAAGGCATTTGGTGAGAATATTCATAATTATTTAGTTGATTCTAGGCCCTCTACAACTTTCATGCCCACATCCATATGTCAAAAGCTAGGTCTCACTCTGAGTCCTTCAAAGAGAATAGTTTTACAACTAGATAAAACAATAATACCAATAGTTTGAGAATTAACCAATGTACACATTCAAGTAGCATCTGAGCTATGAATCTAAATGACCATTGATATTCTAGTGGTATATATAGCCAAAGGACATATACTATTGTTGAGTAGGGATTGCTCTAAAACACTCAATGAATATCTCTCTATAGATTTCTCTCATATCTGGTTGCCATATAGAGAAATTATGAATCAAATAAGAATTGATAGAGAACCAAGGATGAAGTATCCCATTACAAAATATAATGTCAAGAATGAAGAGGTAAATTTTGACTCTCCCAGCCTTGGTATTTATACTTTTACCATTCAGAATAAATTATAGAAGCAAGAACATGAAGGTTCCATTTAGTTTTGGACTCTACACTTTAATGATACAATATCTAAGCAAGGATCAAGCATGGGAATCGAGCTAATTGATCTACAAGGTAAAAGGTTATTGTTAGCATATAGTTTGTAATTTTCATGCACTAAAAACGTATCTAAGTATGAGGCTCTAATTTTGGAATTAAACTTTACACTTAAGAACAATGTAAAGGAAATATCAATATTTGGAGACTCAAATTTGGTGGTCAATGAAGTTAGAAATAAATACCAATTTAATTTGTCTTATTTAAAGAGATACAATAATAAAGCATGGGACCTGATTGAAATATTTGAAGCTTTCAACATATTAATACTTCCTAAAGATAAAATCAAGAGGCAAACTCACTAGCTACTACAACTACTAATTTGGAGCTACTCTAAGAATCTAAGGTAAAAATGTTCTCTATTGAATTGGTGCCATGTCCTTCCATTCCAGATAATGTAAAAAATTTCTAGGTTTTTGATGATGACTAGAATATTACCAAAATTTTAACTAATTTAGTGGAGTTAAAATCCTAAATCATTTACAATAAGGGCATTAATCACCTCTGTCAAGAGGAATTAGATAATGATGGTGTTCTTCAACTTAAAGAGAATTGAATTCCAGTCAGTTTGGTATTTTTGGAAAGACCATTCGACATACACCCTCAATCTTGAAAAATTAGGAAGCCCAAGATCAATGAATCAAACTAAAAAAGGGAAAATATAGGAGATGAACATAGCCTACATTATGTTAATATCAATCTTAGCTACACCCCAGAAGAGAGATAATGAGTGAAGGATCTAATCACTTAGTATAGGGACATCATTACTTGGACATATGAAGACTTGAAGGTATATGACCCATAGGTCATTACTCATATGATTCCTTTGAAGCTAGATCACAAGATATTTAGATAGAATCAAAAACTAGTCAATCATATTCTAAAGCCTCTCATTCAGAGAGATGTGGAGATGTTAAGTGCAAAAATCATCTTTCCAATAAGACATTCTACATTGGTGGATACTTTGGTCACAATAAGAAAGAAGAATGGTGAGATTAGATTATGTGTGTATTTTAGGAACTTGAATAATACTTTTTAAAAGGATAATTATCTTATATCTTATCTAGATGAGGTGAGACAAATAGTAACTGGTCCTAAAATGATGTCTTTTTTGGATGAATTTCTAGGCTATAATCAGGTACTAGTGTAATCTAAGTATAAAATGAAGATGGAATTCACTACCAAGTGGGGAATTTATGCATATAAGAGAATGTCATTTGGCCTAATAAACATAGGAACTACCTTTTAATGTGCCATAGATCATGCCTTCAAAGGACTAATATTAAAATACATAGTCATCTATATAGATGATCTTATAGTATTTTCAAAGAATATGAAAACCACATAAGTCACCTATAATCCATATTCAAGAGATTGAAAAGGTTTAGGGCTTAATTAAACCCAAATAATAGCATATTTTTTAGTGACTAAGGGAAATATCTTGGGGCACATCATCATGAAGGATGGGATCACCATTGATCCAAACAAAATTCAAGCAATTTCAAAATTCTATCCACCAAAAAGTAAGAAGGAGATTCAATAATTATTCATAAATATTAAATTCATAAGGAATTTCATCTTAGGATTTACAGATACTATTAAACTTCTAAATGGCATGATCAAGTAGGATGCCAAAATAGAGTGGACGACTGAAGCCCAAAGTCCTTCCAGGACATTAAAGATGCAATATCAGAGGATATAGTATTAATCAGTCTAAATTTTAATAAATATTTTTACCTTTATTCATTTTCTTTAGAGCATAATATTGTGGTTATCGTTATACAAAAGGAGTAAATTGAACATCCAATTAAATTAATGAGAAAAAATCTAAAAGATGCAAAACTTAGGTATTCTATGATTTATATATATATTTTTTCCCTTATCAAGGTAGTAAATAAATTTTGGAATTACATTTTGAGGATTAAAACCATTGCCATCGTGCCTGATCCTATGGCCAAGCTCACCCTATCATAGAATGAATTAGGATAATGATGAGGCAAATGGATGGCCAATCTACAAGAATTTGACACAGAGATCAATCCCTTAAATATCATTTAGGGCCAAGACATTGTTTAACTCATGACTGAACTAAATCCACACATCATTGTTGAAGAGGTATGTGAAGCTCAAATATCTAAAGGAGAGTGGTATACTAATATAATACAATATTTACTTATAGGAACTTGTTCCCCATAGCTCAATAGAGTGAGAAAAAGAGATTTAAGGCTCAAAGATGCTCATTACATGATCAAGCAGGGAGTCCTTTATAAAATAAATTATGAAGGTATTTATCATAAGTGTGTATCTACAAATGAAGCTAATTAAATTTTTGAGAACTTGAATAAAAAAATAGGTAGTGGTCACCCATTTGGGAATACCATAGCCCATAAGATCTTAAGAATGGTATAATATTTTACAATAGTTTTAAAAGATGCTCATACTCATGTTAGATCATTCCATGAATGCCAAAATCTATCTCATAGAGAAGTACATGTAATAATGCCTTTACATTTAGTTATTAAAGGGAGGCCATTTACTTAGTGGGGCTTAGATCATCAACATAAATTCCTTAGTAGCCCATAAATTCATGCTTACTATTACTAAATATTATACTAGATGGACTGGAGCCATAACCATAAAGAACTACAAAGCACAATATGTGATTTGATTCTTAGAGGAACACATAAAAATTATATTTGACATACCCATTTCTTTGTTTTGTGAAAAATAACAAAATTTCATATCAATAGAATTTACTAAGTGGACACATTATAGCCATATTATTATCAGGTTAGCTTCTAATTATTACCCCCAAGGAAATGGACTAGTATAATCAACAAACAAAAAAATGATTGATGTAATTAAGAAATCAACAAGGGACAAGCCTGGGGATTCGCACAATCTATTGAAGTAAACTCTTTGGGAAAACTTAAAAAGATACAAACAAGCCCTCAAATCTTTAGCTTACCTATTAGTGTATGGATGTAAACTAGTATTCCCTATCATATTGAAGTTACCCAGTTATTAGTTCATGCAAGACTACATGGAACCAAGTGATAAAACATAATCAAGAAAACTAGACATAGTATAAATATGAGATTCAAGGAATGAGGCCTTAAAAACATCCAAAAAACACTAAGATGTGGTCAAGAGGTGGTTTGATAAGAGAGCAAAAGTCAAAGCATTCAATATTTTAGATCCAGTGCTACTTTGGGATAAATCTCATGAAAAAAAAGGATAAGATGACAAGTTTGCTCCATTATGGATTGGAACATATCAAATTTTAGAGATCATGGGAAATAATGCATTTTTTCATAAGGACCTATAAGACAATGAGCATAGATATCTAATCAATGGATAATTTTTGAAGCACTACTTCGTAGTTGTACCATCTATAGATGCCCTAGATTGAAGAAGAAGAGTGGAGAACGTAGACATAGGATTAGATTAGATTTTATGATTTCCTAATTTAGTTTCATGCTTTCTAGATTAATATTTCATGCTTTTAGTATTTTTCTATCGTAGATTACTTTTCATTCTTTCTAGATTAGATTTTAGTGATTTCTTAGTTAAGTTTCTTGCTTTCTTAGATTAGTTATTTTTTGCTTTCTCTAACGATCTAAATTGTGTTTGATCTAACCATAACTAACCTAAAAATCTAAACTAGCTGAGCTTATGACTTATAAAAAAGGGGGAAATTAAAATCTTGACATTTTGGGACTAGTTTACAAATTGGGTGTATTTCTATATTTTTGAGTCTTTAGGATGAAGGTAGGTAATCATGGATTATTTTGGATGGTGTCACAATTGAATACATTTACCAAGCAAGTGAAAGTTGATCTTAGAGTAATTCATACAAATTTAGAAATTTTTCCTATTTTATTGGACTAAATACACTTATCACATTAAATACCTATTGTAAATGACAATTATAGGTATAGGTGTGACTAGTAGGGTTTTTTTGGTAATGATTTATTTCATAATTATACCAGCTCATTTGGGGTTCCAGCTCTTTTTTTCTATTCAAGAATAAAATAAGAAGATTAAAAAATAACCAATGAGTTCAAAAGAGAAAAATAAAATTTAAATAAAATCAAAAGGCTCACATGATGAAATAAGGTCAATGTACCATGCATCATGATTAAGATAAAATAATGAAAAGAGAAGGAGAAGGAGCCCAATGTATCTTTATCAAGGCTATGGACACTTGGTTGGTAGTAGAGAAATGCTTAAACTTCTCTTGATTTAATGATATTTAAGAAATATTGGAATGAAACCTATGACCTCATCAAAGCCTTCAAAAAACTCATCACAACAAGGGTTAAATAAACTACACATTTGACACACATAGATCTAAGAAATTAGAAGGCAAGTATGTAGCCTGAATCAACTTAGGCGTCTCTTTCATGTTACTAATTTAATTATTCTTATGTGACACTCTTCACAACTGATTTAAGGTTACTAATCAAATTTTTGGGTTCTTAAATACTCAAGAGTATTCCCCCTATAAGTTTCCATTTGTTGTACCTAACATCCCCTTTTTCTTTACAATATTGGGGACCCACATTTTTTAGATTATGATATTAACATTGATCCCCTATTCTATTTGTTTAATGCAAAATTATGGGAAAATACTGACTATTGGCCTTTCACACTTTATTAAAATGGCATTGGTTTTGTGTTCATAGACTAACTCTTTCTATCGAGCTTATTCTTTCAGACTTATTGTTGTAGGATTTTTGCCACAAACTGATTTGTTTTAGCATATTTATTTCAAACACTTTGTTTTATGGAATTAGGTCTTTAGCATATTTATTTTAGACACTTTGTCTAACAGAAGTTAGTCTTTAGATAATTCTCAATATATTTTACCCACAATTATTTTGTTGATACAATTTCACCAACAAAATTTCCTTTCATCCCTTTTGAACCTACACTTTTGGATTTATTCAACCTACCCTTCAAGACTTATATCCCAAACATTTTTCCTATAAAATAGACCTTTCAAACCTAATGCACTTACACTTTAGGATTTTTGTCAAAGGCTAATTCCTTTGGACTTTATGTTTTATACATTCTATCTAATAAAATTAGGGTCTTTAAAACATTTACCCAAGACAAAAACCCTAAAATAATATGCTATTACCAAGTGGAAACCCTGAGTAGATGGAATTTTATTATTAACTTAGTATAATAGTTTAACCCAAACCTTAATCATATTTATTAAATAAAACAAAGACTTTGGGCTTAAATCTTTGTGAAAGGTCCTTTATAAATTTCCCAAATTATTATGCTAGGTCCTTTATTTTTATGCCAGTAAGAATAAACTAAATAGAGAGCTACCAAGTTGCATACCCATGTGATCAAAATCTAAGTCAAAAAGTCTAAGCCAAGATCTTATGGCATGCATTTACTTAGGCCTGGTTGATCTAATAGTGTGAGATCAAGTTAAAATGTCAAAGAACCTATTGAGCTCCATGATGGTGACAAGTTCCATCATCATAGAAGCCCAATATAATTGATTGAATGATGCATGCAATGGTTAAAATGTTGAATAGCCCTATGAGGGTGATAATTGTCACCATCATAAGAGCCCCAAATAGTATATCAATGTTTTTTGGGACCTTTTATAGGGTTAATAACTCAAAAGATTAGAAGCCCTGAGGAGTTTCCAAGTGGCACACATATGAGCACCTTTCTAATATTAACATAGACACATGCTTTATTCATATTTTCTAGTACGTATAAAACCTTAGGATTTTAATTATGTCCTAAGTTCTTCTTTGAGACCCTAGTTTAAAGTTATATATATGCTAAGTCATCCTTTAATTTATGATTATAGAGTAGAGTGAACCTAGAAATGATAAGTGTTAAACTCACAGGAGTCAATGAGTCCAAGCACTAAGATATATGTACCATGTTAGCTTGAGCACAATGACCAAATGGTGTGAGATAGATATAGAGTTTTCAATGGGCATAGATCTGATGAGAAGTTATCATATGGTGTAAAGGCATTAAGTGATGGAGTGTGTTTTGCAAAAGATCCCAGGAAGCCCACAGAGATGCCAAATGGCATGCTCACATTCCATCACGCATATAGATATGTTGGTGCGAGACCCAAGTGAATTTTTCAAAGGTCTAGATTCAATGATAGGCAACATGTAATTCAAAGTCATATTAAGATCAATCATAGTAAATGGTTTCACTAGTTCTAAAACATTGGTAAAGTGATGCATGTATTAGTTCCATTTAAAGGTGACTAATATTAAATATCAATAGGTGTTTACCATAACCTATAAAAGGAGGTATTGTCATGAAGTTTGAGACGTAATTGTAAAAATTGCCTTTATACACATGCACATGTTGGATAACTATTACAAAGGCTAATTTAAATTGATAATTGCAAGTAGACTCTTATATGGTTTTAGACCATAGTTAGAACTAAAGTTATAACTATCACATGTAATGACATTTCATTAACTTATAATATGAGGCAACCCCTTCCCCAAGTCTATATAAACAATTGTAATCCAACATGAATTTTTATTAGAGAACTTTGAATACAAGAGTATAATCAATTTTGATCGTTAGTGAGTGTGTTTGTGGATTTTATTTCAAATTTATATGTAATTAGTTATTACTTTCTTTGGTTTTATGTTTCAATAATCTTTAGTGTGCAATAACTGTGAATAAATTCTTGATTATTTTGATTTATGTATTGATATGTAGATGTGTAATAGTTGTTAAAATATTGGTGAAATATATTGATTAATATAATTAAGTTGATTGATTCATAATTATAAATGTGAATGAGTGTTTTATTTGATGTATTTTTGTGTGTGTGTGTGTCAAAGTTACCTCAAATACTTCACTAGCCCAAGCCATTATCCCCTGAGTAAGAGTGTGCAATAGCTACCCTAAAAGGAGAAACCTTTGTATGAGGCATATGAATTTCCTATATCATTATCTCCTTAAAATTATTAACCATTTTTTATTGTGTGTGTGAAATTAATACTAGTAATAGGCATAGGTTTTGAGATCACTTGTCCTTTTAGAAACCAACCAGGGAAGTGATTCCTAAAAACCATAGAAGTTCCCTCATTTTTTGAGTTTATTTTGAGACCTACCTATTTTATATTAAAATCCAACCATCCATCCAACTCACATAAATGTTATCTACCTTCTCGAGACCAAACCTATATATATAAACCTTGTCAACAACCATCATGCCCTATCAGTTATTCCATCAATAAATTGTCAAAGACTGCATACTTGTAACTCATACCCTAGAGTGGAGTTTACCTCCATCGAGATCCTAAAACATTAGAGGATACCTCATTATGATATGGTGTGTATAATCCCACATTAATAAATTGTATATAAATAATTCAATTGATCAAATCTTCCCTATTTACATATCAATTATAGATACACCACATTTATACATATGAAGTACTAAAGGATTATCCCAAGATCTTGATTTGATAAGTTACAAGCTAGGGAACTATTGTACTTATTTTACATACATTATATGATTCACATAAAATACAACACATATGGGATAACTACATCAATCTGAGGCCCTCTTTGAAGTATTGGATATATAGGAAACATCCTTTACTAATAGTATCATTGGGTTTAGTTCAACATCATGTTCCCAATAAACCATTTTTACCTAAGGTCAAATTGAATATAAAAACCTAAGGTTTTACCATTTCAAAAGTAGTGATTTTGCATGACCTAGATCTAAATGCATCAGAACAAAGGTGAAGAGAAAACCTATAAGCATCTAGGTGGTCACATCCTATTTCAAAAGATATTTCATATATGACACTAGCATTGATACCAAATAGTAGCATCAATGCAACCATTCCAAGCTAATGTTGTTGTCTAAATTGCCAAAAACATCATAACTAGATTCTGATTACTATTATAGAATATCCTTCCCACATTATTTTATCATTTTCTAGATCTAAAACTATATTAACATTAGAATAATTTAATTACTTCACTTCTTTGTCATTTGCATATCTAGCATAGTGTTTTAACCTTTTAGGGTTTAGCTTATGTAAATACTAGATTTGATTAAAATGTTGAGTAGTCTAAATTAGGGAATTAATATGCATAAAATATCCACTAATTTTCTATAGATTTGACTAGCTTTGACTTTTTAAAAATAGTAATAATTAATGCATATAAATATTTATCTAAAAAATACCTGATACAAATTATCTCAGTGCTAAAAACTGAGATGGAATAAGTTCTAAATTTCATAAACTTGATCCATATATCAAAACCCCTCCTAATAACTAGTGTCACATCTGTACAAAGGTATTGTGTGGCTCTGGTGTCTTGATATTAGTGCTAAGGTCCTCTATGCAATATTCTCCTAAACTTTTGGGTGCACATGTGCCTATGTTTTTGGGTTATGTGCCTATGGGTATGAAATTTATAACTCTATATTGTACTTTTAATGACTAATTTATGATTAAAAACATATCCTTCTTTCAAGTAAGGCATGAGATAAAAAATTTGTTTTTTAGTGGGATAAGATAGACATCCTCAACACCCTATTGTGAAGAGAGTTTTCTACACAACAATACTCTAAAGAGGGATCAATCCTAATGTAGTTATCCCCACATAAATTATGGCACAAGTACAAGTAATGATAGTATCATAGTTGACTTGAGTGCCTTGAGTGTGCTTGAGATTGGAAATTTGAAAAATCTAAGCTTAGGGATATTATAGATGGTAGTATGTAGAAGTAAGATAGAATAAGGATTAATAAACTTTATTTTTCTTAAATTGTTTCATGTTTGAATAAGTATTTTGCATCTCATTTCCATCTAGTGTATAGAGGGATAAAAGTCACGTATTTATAGTGTTAAATTAATTGTGTGGATATTAAAATATGTTTAGTCTAACTTTAGGAGGGATTTAATTTTGAAAATATATTTAATCAAAAAATCTAAGGTAAAGGACATAGGTTCCATTTTGGGGACATGAGTACCATTTCTCTCTAGTGTCCTTAATGCATCACTAATTACTATAACACTAGGCACGAAGGGCCAAGATCAAGAAATGAGGCTCTAAGACTATGTTTAAGTTGACTAGGGATACCTATGGCCCACATGAAGGATAAAAAAGTGTGATAGTAGGCTCTAGGATAGGTCTATGGCTAAGATATAAATAGGTAATCTCAAGTATCAATCTTTGTAATTAAATGACACTTTTATGTGATTACATTTGTCCCCAATTTATGCTAGAAATGTAGCAAACTAAAATGACTAATATAAAATAAAAATAAGCATCCCTAGACTTACCTAATAAGTGAAGCCCATGAAACTGAATCTAAGTATGCGAATGTGGGTATTCATATGTGAAACATGATCCAATGCATGACATATAAATGAAACATGCATAAATAAGTCCTTACTTAAGAGATATCAAAAGTAAAAGACTATGCTAAGTAAAGAAGTAACTAAGTAAAATAATGTAAAGAGGTGGGAAAGATGAAAGGAATGAATACACCTCATTGGGTACATGAACCAATGCATGAACCTCATGAAAACATGTGTGTGTGCATGTATATAATGACCAATATATGAATGTATTAGACTGGACTGATAACTTAAACAATCTTCATGTGTGGGTGGATAATGAACTCAATCTAGTTTTGACTCCATCATTGCCTACCCTAGTTTGGTGGATCATGTCTTGTGAAGAGCTTGGATTGGACTGATAGTGTGTCCAATCCTCTCATATGGGTAGATGCATAGAAAATTTAACTATGTGTATTGATGTAAATGTCTAATTGAGTATGTCTAATTGTGTATGTCATCTCTATAGCCACTTGAGTATATTAGGTGGTTATGGGCTAGTCAGGAATTCCAACCATTATATATGGAGTAAGGAATAGAATTGGTGATAACCTAAAATATGATGTTAAGTGTATTAAAAAAATATTAACATGGAATTTTTTAATCCATATGATCAACCAGTGTGTAACTGAGCATATAAATGTAATGTGATGTGCACATGACCCTAATATTATATCTAAGTATATTAATTATGTACTAATTTTTAATATTTGTATCTAGATATCTAAAATGAATATGGGAATGATCATGTCATGCATGATTCCCCATATCTAAGTAAAATGATATAAATCTTAGCTAAACAAGTATGAATATGATAAAAATTTGACTATAGCTAATAAACTTGTAACTAGATCTATGTAAACCTATATTTTACCCATCATATTATTTTGGCCAATCTAAGTTATTCTAAAACTAAGGATAGTAGATATTATCACCATGTATTATAAAATAGTGTTATTTGGTCATAGTGTCCCTATAAGGGTGATAATGTCTTTTCGGTTAGAATTTTGTGTCACTATACTATTTTATAAATCATTATCTTTCTATGGGTTTACCTATCTAATTTTCTGAATTTTGTGTTAAAAAAGGTAATACTAATGTAATATGGTAGCCACATATATGTGATAAATACATTTTGATAACCACTCTTTTGAGGGTATTTATTTAAATTATGAAAGAACTATTAGCCAAATTTGGCCTACATATGAAACTTTGATGGATTTAGGGTGAAAAGCTGAATAGGCTCCTAATTGAAGATTAATCTAATGGCATAATGAGAAAATATATTGTAGGAGAATATCAGGTCACTTACAAATATTTTGATACATTTTAAGTAGTCTTAAAATGTAAATCTATCAATCTTTAGGAGCTAGACCATCATGGCAAGCCTTGCAAAAATGAATAAGTCAGTGTAATTGTGCATCTCATAAAAGTACTTTGGATATCAACCAGGGTCAAATAATTACATGGAAATGAATTTATTCATGCCTAAATAATCCTCTAAAAAATTCATGTATTGATGAGTTATCTATCTCAAGATATAAGCATTCAAAGTTAAACAATCAAAATCTAGATCCAACAGTGTATAGAAGAAGCTCGAGTCAATGGGTCTAGGCAGATAAATAAATCAAATTCACTCATACAAACTAGATCTAATACTGAATGGTGAGTCAAAAGGTGAGCAGATAAAAAAATCAAATGTGTATGTGACAAGCATCATAAGTGTTTTAAATTGACATAAGATCTATGGCTTGAATTCATTCATATAGAGAAAGATGAATGGTGCAAGTAAGGTCAATAAGTCAATAGAGCTTCAATCAAGAATGAGGCCACCAAGTGTTTAAATTTGATAGTCCAAAATCAATATTTCAACGACCAATTAACAAATTCCAAGCTAGGATATTTTGAGCAAAGGTTTAATGTGACTTAGGTTGAACCAAAACAAATATTTCAAGGGGATACCACAAAGGCAAACACATTGGACAAAGGATTTAACCATCCTAAGTAGGTAGAATACATAAGTTCAAGATAAAAAATGATTTGACTTACCATTAATAGACTGTAAAAATCCATCTAACACCATTAAAGCCTTGTAAAACTTTTCAAGAGATTTTAAACATAGGTTTTATGTCTCATTTAGATTCAAGAAACCCTAGCCTACGGATCTTCATTTATAATCATAACCATATGAAAACCAATAGGTTGATTATTTTTCATCCATAATAGATATATATTTAATATTTATAAGTAATGGTAGAATGGTGATTATGTAAGGACTGCCATAAATAACATCAATGAGCAAGCTCAATTAACTACCTAATAACATGAAGAACATCAAACATGATTGAGGAAGATAGTGGGGATTTTAGTGTTTCAAGGTCTTTAATGACTTATTCCTATTTGATGGATTATGACTCAGCATACTTTTATTGATACTAATTGATTGAAGGGGGTTGGGTCACATTTATTAAGGGCTATCTGATCAGTTCCATCTCCCTCTCTCCCCTTTCTTCAATATATTTAATTTTTTTTCCCATTAAAAAAGGCTTACTCTTGGATATTTTCTTAGAGGTAGAGACTCTTATGCTTTGGATATGCCAAATTTGTACTATATCACCTATTCGATATAATAGAGACTGAAATACTCCATTTTCAAGCTAAATTAAAGTGTTTCTTATGAGTTCATTGATGTGGTTAAGTGAATCCATGCTTTCT
Organism: Torreya grandis; assembly: GCA_037957365.1. Classification (NCBI taxonomy): domain Eukaryota; kingdom Viridiplantae; phylum Streptophyta; class Pinopsida; order Cupressales; family Taxaceae; genus Torreya; species Torreya grandis. Next base: position 663,746 of record JARHVA010007091.1, read on the forward strand.
TTTGCCTCTATCTAAATTCCATGACCTTCATGAAAGTGTTTTATATCTCCCATAAGTCATTCTAAGTGCATATATAGTCTTTTGGTTATTTTTAAAGAGGAAAACTACCCTCCCATGATAGATTAATAGCCATTTCTTGCATTTTAGTGAAAAGCTTATATGGAAGATTTTCAAAGAATGACTGAAGTGATGTTTAGAAGTCTTGAAAGTGTCTTATAGTGTATCTTGTGTAAGCATAAGTGTTCAAAACATTGGTGCATCACCTCTTTTTTACATGTTTTCATTAAATTAATGTCTTTTTCTCCCTTTTTCAGGTCAGAGGTTAGTATAGGTGATAGATCCAATAAGAAGTTAGCCTTCCCTAGAGGCTCAATCTCACCATAAGACACACACATCTTGAGGTTTTTTCCATTTTGTGGCTTAGTTAGAGAGAGCCTAAAGAACTCCCCCCATGGGTGTAAATTAAGACATTATCTCTAGCTAAATTGTAGAGATAAGGAGAAGTAGTTTTAGTAAGTGAAGACATTCATCATCATCAAAATATAAAGGTCCTTCAATTTATAGAGCTCATAGAAGAATCCAAGAAACACTCTCATGCCAAAGGTTACTAAAGGGTTAGCTAATAAATGTATTCCATTTAAATTCATTGAGTTTCCTTCTATTTCATATAAAATATCAATATTGAATACGATAAGACCTTATCCTCAAAATCAATATTCATCCCATGGTCATCCTGTTATTTTAACTAGTGCAATCCCCCTACCTAAATGGCCATCAAAAATCAAGTATTTTCTCCATTAAATAGATGTATTCTATTGAACATATCCTAGTATGATGATATTCTTATGTATACTCTTAAAATCATCCCACTCTTTTCTAGAGAAGATCAAATAACTACTATTGAGAACATCTAGGATGTTTCCAACATTTATTCAATTCATAATATTGTTCAAGATAATGTAGATATTAGATTTATCATTGCTTCCTTCAAAGTAAAATCACAACAGTGGTATAGAAACCTTCCACTAAATTCCATAACTACATGGGATGATTTAGGTGTAGCCTTCGTCAGACAATTTTAAGATAAATTTCATAACCTATCCTTAGTTGAACAACTGACTATCATTCAAAGATACCACTGTGAGTTCATATCTAATTTTAACCTTATATTCCAAAAGACATGGACCATAATACTTGGATTAATTAGGCCATCCCTAGAATATTCTTTCTTTTATTATCTAAAATCCCTCAATTCTGATATTAGTGTGATGATACAATCAATGGGTGGTATTACCTTACTAGATGCTTATGAGGTCATCATAAGGGCATAAAATGACTTGATATAAGCTGGTAAACTTTCTCTAAGGCCTCTAATTCCTATATTCCTAAATTGAATCCCATGTCATTCCCTCAAGTTCCTCATATTCCATCTATAGCCTGTATTCCATCCCCTAAAGAGAAAATTCTAGTCCCTCCTAGTCAAGATAGTAAGATTGGAGAATTGAAATGTATGTTACAATATTTTAGGAATGAAATAGTTCAACTCAAAAGATAAAAATACCAAGGTAGGCCTTCTCAATAATAGAATCAAACCTCCTATCAGCCTTTCAAATAAAATAGACCACCTTATAAATCACAAGGAGCCATAACCCAAGCTAAACCATATGTAGCTCTTAAGCCTAAAGTACCAACAAGTTTAATAACTATTATTCCCACACCTCCTCAAAATATCTTGATGAAAGCTTTAGGTTGGCATCCATTTAATCCTAATGATACTCAAAGTCAAGACTTGGTATCATATAACATTAATATGCCATAGATAACACTTGAAGAATTTTCTCTTCAAGAAAATAAATACCAAGAGGAAATCTTGGCATCACAAGATTAAACCCAATAACTTTAAATACAATGTGGTGACATTAATATAAATTCGTAGATAGATGATCATGCTGCATTCAATCAATTTGAGACCAACAACATAAATGGGCAAGTTACAACTCTAACTAGAGCTAAAAAAGAGTCATTGATGTGGTTCAATATGTAATCAATGATTTAATTAATCCTAATGTTATCCCTCAATAAAATATAAAATATCAACCTTCTTCCCCTACAACAAAATAAAAATAGAATGTAGAGGTTAGGAAAGTTCCTTAGGTACCTGTAGTCCATGAGCAACTAGTGATTTAGAAAGTATAACAAAAATCTAGTGGAACTCAATTTAGCATAATATATCAAATGAATAAATATAATGTCACCATTAGCATGTGGTATTCCCTAGCTATTCTAGGATAATAGGATATTCTCATCCAAGATGTTTCTTCTCTCAAAGTGTCTTCAGAACTAGTTGAGAAACAAGGTGTTGTCCTAACTAATTCAGACCAACAAACTGAAAAACAAGATTAGCATGTAGATAAGGTGGTAAGGGTGAATAAATCTGAAGTAAATTCAAGTAAAACTCCTCCCTTCTACCTCTTTTTCATATTTGGTGACACTTTATTTCATAATTATATGGTAGATGTTGGAGCTAGTAGTACTATTATGCCTAAGCAAATTGCAGATAAGCTTGGTCTTATTTATGAGACAAATACTAAGTGTGAATTATAACTATATGGGATACCAAAAAATAAAATTTTAATCATCAAATATATGACATTAACACTACATTCTTATCCCAATGTTATCATTCAACAAGATGTAGTTGTAGTGGACTTACCTCCCTACTTTTCCATGTTTCTTTCAAGGGACTTTGCTTTGAAGATTCGAGGCTACTTATAAGCTGATTGGTAATATTTGATGTTCAAAAATAGGTATGGTACTAAGGTGACTATATATTCTAAACCTATTTCATGATTTCATTTGGAGCTATATATGCCAAGTATGGTGACCACTAATTATGTTATCTTAGATGAAGTGCTAGAAAATAGTGAAGTGGAAGTAGAGTCACCTTTAGATGGAATTCCAAATTTTTTTCTTGATGAATGGGCCTCTGATTTACATGAACTTGATCCTTATAAGCTAATTGAAGAAGAAGGACTTCGTGTTTATTGACTTCATGAGAATGATGCACTAATTCTAGCCTTGATGAAGGATGATGAATCGAGTGATGACCTATAGAAGTCACAATTTGATGGGGTAAGGAATTAAAAACATACTAATTCTAAATTATTTTGATTTATCTATCAAATCGAAGGTATTTTTCTTCTCTAAAGTTTCAGTTTGGATGTTCAAATAATGTTGTAGAATATGAGGCACTTGTCCATGATTTACAGTGAACTAGAAAGATGAAAGTCAACACCTATGACTCTTAGGTGATAATGAACTTTTAGTTCACCAAGTAATAGGTATTAATCTATGAAATAATCCATTGCTTAATTCTTATGATCATAGAGTAAGGAACTTACTTGAATACTTTCAAGCTTTCAATATTGCTTCCATATCAAGAAATGAGAACAAACATGTAGATAGATTGGATAACATTAGAGCATAGTTTAGCATCCCAACTGATATAAAAAGTGAAAAGGTTTAGTCACGCATCAAGGTGGTTATAATACTTTTTATTTTAGATAACCATGAAAATTGGCAAGTGTTTGAAGATGACAATCAGATTGTTAGGTTCTTGCAAGAAGAGGCTAAGTTTTTCTCAAATAATCAAGAGAATTTATTGTAGCAATATGGTGATTAGATTATGAAACTAAAGAAAAACAATATTACCAAGGGGTTGGTCACACTTGAGAACATATTCAACAGGGTTGATGAGTTAACAAAAAAAGGCATCTTTGTTAATTATTGACCAAATTTGATCATGTAGGTCAAATTGGGACTACTATAGGAAAAAACATGATCTTTAAAGGTTTATATGGGGTTTAATACTATGTCATAAGGTCTATTATAGGTTATTTTATGTCATTATATACCATATTAGCCTTGGTCATTATTCATTTTAGTCATTATAACCTTTTGAGTCATTTTGGGGTTTAAATAGGGTACTAAATGAGTTATATGACCTCTTTTGGAAGTGTGAACGTGTAAAAATGGTTATTTCATATTTCATGTGTCCTTTTATGCCCTAATAAACTATTCATAACTGAAAAGTGACAAGTTCTTTAGAAAAAAGGGTAATTTTATTGAAAAAGGGAAGAGTTTGGCACTTGTATGACCCATGGGAGTGTGACATGTGGTGTAAGGCCATGAGATGGCTCTTCAAATTCCTCAAATTCCATTCCATAATTTAATCACTCTATAAGTGTCAAAATTTATCTAAAACCATTATGTTCCTTCTTAAACCTTCCATGTATACAAAACTAGTCAGCAAGTTTATACTTTATACAATTAGAAAAAGAATTTTTAGGGAAAATTTTCTTATAGGTGTATTATACACTTAGACAGCTTCCATTTTATAGTTTTTTGTAGAGGAATGGTGTCCCCTACTTTATGAATCATTCCTAAGAATTCAAACTATCTAATTTGCTTACTCATATATGCACCCTATAGTTTTTGCCTTGGTTTGAAAAATTACATATATTTCACTTATTGATGTTGTTTTTAGACTATTTTTACTCCCTCCTAAAATGATCCCCATGATTTGTTTAGTGTTTAAATGTGTTTGGATATGCATATCATCTCATATTGCAAGAGGATGCACCATTCTACATTACAGATAGTTTTTCACCATTTTCAAGTTCTTCATGCTTTCGTAGTGATTATAGTAGGTTGAAATAAGTTAATTATAATGTTTTCAATGTCCTTTTAATACCTTAACTTTCTAAGCTCATTCTCCAAGCAATTATCCATGAGTGTGTAGCCATAAGTCACCATATAGTTAGTCTACTATATGATTGTCATATATAATCATTTGAATGAACTATGTTAGGGATGGTCTATGTTCATAAGAGAGTGAAAAAGAGTCATATGGTGATGGAAAAATATTTATCACATGAGTGATCAAATTTATTTCATGAAATGGTGTATGATCAATATGAGGGAAACCTTTTCTTGTTATACTTAGTTTCTTGCCATTAATGTACATGTGCAGGTGCTCTCATGAAGACTAATCATGTTGGAAGGGAGTTTGATAGTTTTTAAAATATCTTAAAGTGAAAAAAAGTTAATTTTAAACATTTGTATAATCATAAGAATTTATCATTAACATACATCTCACATATGGCCTAGTTTGATTACTACCTATGTATGTGTAAATGGCCACCTGCATATATTAACAGAGAACCAAGGAGTTATTTTGAGGAATTAAAGAATATGATGAACTAATCCTTGAAGTCATAATGTGTTTTAGATAGTGTTATAATGAATTTAAGGTTTAATGTTTCAAATGGAGTTGAAATTCACTTTCAAAGGCAATGATTGTAGGTTTAGGGACCATTTTCCCTACAGTAAGAAAATAGAGGCCTAAAACATTTTGTTGAAGCTAATACAATAGGTATACTAAAGGTTTTGATGCATCTCATGGTTATGTATTTTATCCTATATCATGGAAAAAATAGATGTCAGGGATTAATCCAAGAATATTTATGGAGCTTAATTATTTGGGGCCTCAAAGTTTCCCATTTATATACTAAAACCTTGTGTTGACATCTACAAGATTTTGATCCAAAAGAGACCTTCTCCACTCAACTTGAAAAACTAAAACGTGCCAATATGATTGGATGATTAAAAATGTTTTAAAAGAATAATAATTATTTTATAGGTCACCTAATGAGTATAATGTATTTTGTGTAAGTCCCATTAACACTTATAGGTGTCCCTATCTTTATGGACATTCACCTACAATAGACTTTAGCTCTTAACCCAATCATGAAGTGAGATTTAAGCATGGAGATATCAATTTTTTTTTAAATATGACTCAAAATTATTTAAAAATATCTTAGGGATTTTATAACAAATAAATATCATAGGTTTAAAGAGAAAAACCACCTACAAGACTTCATACAGTCAATTGTAGGTGATTGTAGGGTGATAATGAGTTGAGAAAGAGTATTTAGTTGATGATCTAGTTTATATAAAGAAATGAATGGGTAAAAAATGTTTTAAATGAACCTATGGGAATATATATAGGTTTAAAACATTTTTTTCAAAGCTTAACCATGTATTTCCACCTATAGGTACAAGCCTTGGAGTAGAACACAGTCAAGAAGTTGACCTCAACCCAAGATAATAATGGTAAGGCATGAACAAAGAAGAATTTGGAAAGAGTCTAAATGTTTAAATGATAAATTATAGACCTCAATATATGTAATAATGTATCATATATATCTCATGGTGAATATGGAGAAAATAAGTGGCTCTAAATAATGCATTATGTAGTCCATTCTTTAAACCCTACACAGTCTACCTTCATAGAAGTCTACCTTAGATTTTAAAGGGGTTTAGAAGTAAAATGACCTAATAAAAGTCCAATTTTTTATTTAAATTATATAAAAAACTTGAATAACCCCCTCCAACATTTAGTTGGGCTGAGAAAATAGGAGAAGTTCCCTCTATTTTGTCTCAGATAGAGGGTACTTCCATTTATGCACTAAATGGTGCATTTTGGAAATTAAGGTAAAGGTACTATTAATAATTTAATTTGACCAAAAAATAATATTTTTAAAGGTTAAAAACATTAAATTAAACATTAAAAATACCTCAAAAGAGGAGATAACCCAACACTGAGATCTAAACCCTCAAAGTTGTAGACAAGTTTACTAAGTAAGGTTTAGGCCTAGTGTCTAAATGGGGAGGCATTCACACTTCTATCCATATATATGAATTTTAACATATTATAAAATGTTTATGGAGTCATAATATAGGTTTTTAATCTTATGTAATGTAGGGTAAGCCTTGAAAAGACCACTTTTTTCTCAAAGATAACTCGAGCCTATAGGAAATAAAAGAACAAGCTCGATAGTCCAAGTTAAAGTGCTCACATATCCCTTGAGGATATGCATGGTAATATGATAATTTTTGTTGTTTTATCAATGGTATTGAAGATAAATTTTGTGGAATTATTTTGGAAATACAATTTCCAACCTTCATGAATAAAGCTTAAGAGTAAAATGAGGCTAAAACCATTGTTAAACCCTTGGAATGATTTAATGAAGGAAATGAGTATGGAAAGATGATATAATGGAATATTTTACACATAATTATGATTTTATGTTTTATAATACTTATAAAATATCCCTACCATCAAGATTAATTTTATGTTATCTATATGGACATGGTAAAAAATGGGTTCTTGTGACAATTTTAATCATTCTGCAAGTTCTAGGAACATTCAAGAGATGAAATAAAGTTTGAGGGGAATATTATTACTTAATATAACTAAATATTTAAATTTAATTCCTTTTAAAAATTCATAAGTTTTCCTACTAGATATCTCAACTCAGCTAGTAAAAAATGGCATAGTGAGCAAGATAGTGAGAAGTGTGAAAACTTCAAGTGGATGGATTTTTAAGGTGTGAATAATGAATCTAAGGCCATATATAGTATTTAAAAGTGTCATAAACTCCATCCCAAATATTTACATGGAAAAATAAATCCAATTTTGATGCCAAATGTGAGGGGTGACTGAAAAAGGAGTTTCTTTTAGTGTAGACAATGATAGGTCATTTCTAGATGACTCTAGATGACCAAGACTACAAATAATGAATGGATAGTAATTTATTAAATAATTAAATCTCATTATAATACTTATAACTATCCCTATATTTTTTTTATGTTCAAATAGGTGTGGGTGATAAAGGTAGTTTTTTGATCTAACACAAGGAGTTTCATGCCACTTTTCATGAGTTTCATGCCTTGTGTGGACAATTGTAATTCATAAATTTTCATGTTCCATTTAACACCCTCTTCTCATGAAAAATTAAATCATTTTATAAACTTTAAAATAATACTTGTTACCTTTGATCTTCTCTCTTCTGCTTTCTCTCTCAATTTCTATAAGAAATAGCTATTTTGGCTTTTATAAACTATGTTCCACTTCACTATGGAGAGGCCTTGTTCATTTGAATAACATGGATGAATAAATACAACTAATTTTTACCTCTTCCATGAATATTCATAGTTTTTTAATTTATAAATTTATCTTTCTTACTAATGACTCTTGTTTACTTAGCATGTTGTCTCATTCTCTCACCTATTTGTAGTTAGAAAACTTCTTGCAGGTCATGTTTATTATTATATGAAGTGCCAAGGTTGAGTGAGTTATCCTATTAAATAGTTTCATTATATACCTCTTGTCTATTCCTCCTATACTAAACATTCATCCATAACCTCATAATTAAATATTGATGTGAGAATATGTAGATTGGAGAAGTGTATGTTTGGTTAGTCCCTTGTTTTCATGTGTAACATGTAGTTAGTTAGAATTCATTAACTAATTTGGTGTATCACCTCTTTTAGGATAGTTTACTTTTAGTTTTCTCTTCCATTTCCCCTCACAAATATTAGGTGTAGTAGTGATCCAAAGTGGTACATCAAGGTAACTATCCCTATCTAGAGATTCACCTCATTCTTAGGCTCACCCATAACCTAGAGACGTTTTAATTATGCCACTTAAATGAGGAGAGATGATACATATCCTCAAAGGGTGATAATTAAAGTGACAACATCAATGAAGGAGGAACACTATACCAATGTGGAGATTTAAATTGGTAAGATCTTAAAATTGGGTAAGGTATGTAGTCTTACTGAGAGGGAAGCTTTCATTGAGATATGTTCAAGTTCTATAGATGTCTTTTCATGGTAGTATAGTGACCTCAAAGTATTTTATCTAAGTATAACTCAACACACCATTGAGATAGAGGATGAAACTATGCTATTAAGATAGATACAAATACCTATCAACCTAAATCTTGATATTTTGATGAGAGTTAAGCTATATAATCTCATTGAGTTAGTTATATTATTTATAATTAAACACTCAACTTGGGTGGTTAATCTTATTCTATTATGGAAAACTAATGGTGAGATCAGACTGTGTGTTGAATTACATGATTTTAATAAGGCTTCCCTTAAGGATCACTATCCTTTACCATCCATGGAACAAATTTTATAATTGGTTTCAGGTTTAGAATAGTTTTCCTTATTGAATGGATATAGTGGTTATAGTCAAATTTTAGTCAAGGAATAATACCAATTAAAGATAGTCTTCACCACCAAGTGAGGGACATTTTCATATATAAATATGTCTTTTGGTTTATCCAATACTGGAGTAAATTTTTAGAGAGCTATGGATATGGAATTATAGGGAATTCTTAACAAGGTTATACTTGTTTATCTAGATGACATAATAGTGTTCTCAAAGAGTGAAAATGAGAACATGGCTCACCTTAAATAAGTGTTTGAAAAGTGTAGGTAGTTTTGGATATCTCTTAACACTAAAAAGTGTGTATTCTAGGTTATTAAAGTTAATATTCTTGGAAATGTGATCTCAACTAATGGCATGAGTATAGATCCTGATAGGATAGAATTATTCTTGCACTTTCCTTAACTAAGCATAAAAAATCTTTGAGAAACTTCTTAGGCAAAATCAATTTCATAAGGAGATATATTTCATATTTTTCCACTTTAGCTAAGTAACTCATAGCTATGCTAAAGAATAATTAGAGATTCAGTTGGACCAAGGAAGGAGTGAAGAGTTTTGAAGAGATTAAGAGATCCATATACAATGTTACTACACTCTTGAACCCAAATTTTAAAAATTAGTTTCATTTTGTACACTTATGTTATCATCAACACCATTTCAGGCATCGTCATGTAGTAAAATCAAGATACTTTAGAGCAACAAATATCCTTATTCATTAAAGTCTTGGAAGAATATGAAATAAGGTACTCTTTAGTTAAAAATAATGTAATTTTAGTTATAAGGTCTCTCAAAAAATTTAGATACCTTTTATCTAATAATAAGATACATCTAATGGTTTCCAATCCAAGTATCCAATAATTTTTCTTTAACAAGGATATAAATGAGAGAGGAGTTGGTTGGATAACCAAATTAATGGATTATGATGTGGATATAAAGGTCATAAAGCTGGTGAGAGGTAAGGGACTTTATGAAAATCTATCCCAAGATTTAAAAGAGGCTAATGGGGTGGTTATGGTGTCAAATGATGATGAAGTTACAACTAATCACACCTCACCTTTTATTTGGTTCTAATACATGGTAAGATACCTCCAAGATGGTATTTATCCTTCTCATCTAAGCCTTTCACAAAGAATATATTTTAGATTGTATTTATTTCATTTTCTTCGTATTGATGTGCTTTGTTTAAGAAAGATATCAATGGTATGTTGCTAAGGTGTATAGAGATAGGCCAAACACATAGATTTCTTAGTAGTTCCATGATGTACATGTTGGACTTCAGTATTCTACAAAAAACATAGACCTCAAGATCATGAGAGTAGGCTATTATTGGGCTAGCCTATTTAGTGATTATCATGCATAGGTCAGGAAACATAAATAATGTGCTATGTTTGTAGGAAAATTCAAGATTGAAACCCTACCATCAAACCAATTGTATTGGATCATCCCTTTGTCTAATAGGGATTGAAATTTATTTGTCTCATTAACTCCCCTTTAAATGTAGGACATAAATGGATCTTAACTTTTACTAATTACTTCACTAGGTGGATAGAGGAAGTAGTATTGAAAGAAGCAAATGAGTACATGTTGTGCATTTCAATGAGGGTTTTCTTACTATATTTAGAGCTCCTTTAACTATAATTTTTGACAATTCCATGGCCTTTGTTAGATCTAAGATCATCTGATGGGTAGTTCAACATGGTATCTTTCTTATCACTTCAACAAATTATTATCTATAGGGTAATGGCCTAAATGAGTCCACAAATAAGAACCTGTTAAAGATCATGATGAGGACTATTGAATATAATTAGAAGTCATGTAAACTTAATCTAAATTCATCTTTATGGGCTGATAGGATCACCTAAAAAATATCCATAGCCAACTCTTTATAGAAGTTGGTGTATGGTAAGGAAGTGAGATTGCTTATTTCTCTTGAATTTCCTACTTTATAACTAGTGCATCAACATGAGTTATTAGAGAATGAACCAATAAAAATGAGGTATGTTGAGCTTATATAAATAGAGGAAATTTTAAATTAGTCCATGTTGACCATTGAAGTTCATTAGGCACAAGTGAAGAGATATTTTGATAAAATATCTTATTCAAGAAGCTTCAATGAAGGAGATTTGATCATCAAGTAGGATGAGGGTAGAACTAAGCCAAGAATGCATAATATTTTTGAGACTTTATAGAGTGGTCTATATACAATCTCAAACTATAAGTATCACAATGCCTTCCATATTTCAAAGTTGGATGGTGAGGATATTCCTATCCTAGTTAATGGGATACATTTGAAATATTGTTATTAAGATAAGTTCCCTGTATATGATTAGTTATCATGTTTTTATCCAAGTTTTTTTTTAGCACATTAGTTTTATTTTTATCCCAAATAAGTTATTTATTTTTATAATTACTTTGTTATATTAGTCTCCCTAATTTATATGTTTCCTTTCTTACCTTGGTGGGATTGTTATCTTCTTTCAGTCAAATAGGTTTGTGGAAATCTTGGACTAGAATTGTGTTTGTTCATGAGTTCAATATTTCATGAATAATTGAAATTATCAATCATAATAGGCATGATTCATAGCTAAGTCACCAAATATTTTGGCCAAATTTAGCCTACATATGAAACTTTGATGGATTTGGGGTGAGAAGTTTAATAGGTTCCTGGTTAAAAAGTAATCCAATGGCACAAGGAAAAAATAGGTAGTAGGAGAAGATCATGTCACTTACAAAGCTTTTGAAACAATTTAAGTAGGCTTGAAGTGTAAATATAGAAATCTTTAGGATCTAGAACATAATGGAAAGCATTAAAAAATGAATAGGTTGATCCAGTTGTGAATATCATAAAGGTACTTTGGAGATCAAACAAAATCAAAGAATTACATGGAAATGAAGTTATTTATGCTTAAATCATCCTCTATAAATTTAATTTTTTGATGAGTTATCTATCTGAAGATATAAGCATTCAAAGTTGAATAAGAATAATCTAGATCCAATGACACATATATGAAGCTTGAGTTAGTGGGTCTAAATAGATCAATGAATCACTTTCACTCATATAATGTAGATCTGATGGTGAGAAGTGGGTCAAAAGGTCATTGGATCTTACGAGTAAATTCATAGGTGAAAAGTGTCTTAAGTTTGTTAAACTGGAAGAAGATATATGTCTCATGTTCATTCATATAAAGAAATATCAATGGTATGAGTAAGGTCAATATTTTAGTAAAGATCAAATTAATCGTGAGGCCACCAAGTGTCTAAATTTGATAGTCCTGAATCAATAAGCTGACAGCCAATGAACAAAGTCAAATCTAGGAGATTTCAAGTAGAGATCAAATGTGACTTAGGTCAAACTAGATAAAATATTTTAAGGGGATTCCATAAAGGTAGACACATTGGACAAAGGATTTTTCCATACCAAGAAGGTAGAATACATAAATGCAAGATAAAACATGATCTAAGTTATCAGGAATAGACCCCATAAATCTATTTAATGTTATTAAAGCCCTGTAAATGTTTTAAGAGATTTTAAATGTAGGTTTTAGGTCTCATTCAGATTCAATAAAACCTAGCCTATGGATCTTCATTTGAAATCATGACTATATTAAAACCAATAGGGTGATTGATTTTCATCCATGATAACTATATATTCAAGATTTATAAGTAATTTTAGAATAGTGATTGCACAAGGAATGTTAGAAGGAACATAAATGAGCAAGCTCAAGTAATTGTTTGATAATGTGAAGAACATCAAGCATGATTGAGGAAGATAGTGGAACATTTAGTGTTTCAATATCCTTAGGGACTTATTCCTATTTGATGTATTATAACACAACATCCTCAAATCGATGCTAATTGATCAAAGGTGGTTAGCTCACATTTATTAAGGCCTATATATTTAGTTCCCTCTCTCTCCCCTTTCTTCTATATATTCCATTTTCTTTCTCATTGAAAAGGGCCAACTCTCATATATTTTCTTAGAGGTAGATACTCTTATGATTTGGGTATGCCAAATTTATACTATAAAACCTATTTGATATAATAGAGACTAAATTTCTCCATTTGTAAGATCAATTGAAGTGTGTCTTATGAGTTCATTAATGTGGTTAAGTGAATACGTGCTTTCTTTTGCCTTTGTATAAATTCCCTCATCTTCATGAAGTGTTTGGTAGCTCCCACATGTCAATATAAGTGCATATATAGTTTGTTGGTTAGTTTGGAAGTGGTAAACTTCCCTCCCATGCTAGATTATTAGCCATTGTTGCCTTTTAGTGAAATACTTATGTGGAAATTTTTCAAAGAGTAAATGAAGTGATGTTTAGTAGTATTGAAAGTTTCTTATATTGTGTCTTGTATAAGAATAAGTGTTCAAAAAATTGGCGCATCACCTCTTTTTTGCATTTTTTCATGCAATCAATGTCTTTTTCTCTCCCTTTACCAAGGCAGAGGTTAGTTTAGGTGATAGATCCAATATGAAGCTAGCCTTCTTTAGAGGCTCAACCTCACCATAGGACACCCACATCCTATGGTTGTTCCCATTTTTTGGTTTAGTTGGAGGGATCTTGAAGAAATCCCCCCATGGGTGAAAATTAAGATCACAACAAGAACTATCCTTAAAATAAAAATATCTACAAAATGTGTGTGAGTTGGATCATATATTATAATTATGTGATAATAAAATATAATGTGTAAACATATCATAAAAATGTAAGATAATATGAACATAAGTATGTAGTTTAATATGTATTTTATGTTTATAATTCCACAAAGGTGTCAAGATATATGTAATCAATGTATAGAATAGTAAATCTGAGTAAAAATAAGTAGCTACCTAAGGGGATGTGGCATGATGTACATCAAGACACCTAAGAAATAAGGGTAGATGCATGAGGTCTATCATGACATCAAAAACTAGTGTGTGTAACAATAAAATACAAGTACCATGGCCATGACACATACAAAACACATGAGGCATGGAAAATAGTCAAAGAGGCCACAATACAAGGGACATGGGAACATGTTACTAAATTGGGGAAAATAAGACATACAAGGATGTGTCTAAATGTCTACATATGCAAGAAAAAACAAGTTGGATTAGATCCACATAGACATGTTTAAATCTCCACATACATAATCAAAAAAGAACACACAAGAGACATGCTCACATGTCCAATGCATACATACTATGAATAGAAGTGGTGTGGAGCCAAAAAACAATGGCATATTCAAATGACCTCAAATAGAAAAGGCATAAAGATACAATCAATTCTAAACATGCATGAATATGTAATAAAAATCTATGTAAGAGTGAAGATGTACATATGTTGAGTCTAAAGTAGTAATAGCCAACAAAAAAATTGAATATTAATAGTAATGATCAATATCTAAATATAAAAATGTTAAAGGTAGAATGTATAGAACATAAGGATAGAATTCGGTAATATAAACTATGTAAAGGATGCCCCTAAGTGGTATAATGTGTCAACTAAATAACCATGAATCAATGTATATGCCCTTAGTGGGTAGATAATAGGATGTCTAGATTTGTGAAGTTGACTTGAGTCTTATAAAAAATTTGCATGTACTCAACAAGAACAAGTAAAACATTTATGTATGATAAAATTTATTATACTAAGATAACTAGCATATGTAATGTCTAGAAAATATAATCAATGTAAAAATAAAAATATATATAATTTTTATATTTTTGTGTTTTCTGAGTAATATTTGAGTGTTTTTATGATTTTGACATGTTATATTATTTTTTTATTTTTAGGATATAAGCTATTTACAAACAATATGAAAATGAATTATGTATAAGGATCAGAGAGAGAATGTTTGTAGAAGAATAAATAAACCATATTAATTGATGAGTCAAATGGAAGACTCACTATCACTATGACCTATGTCAAATAAGATATTTGTAATCATACAAGTTATATCAAAGGACAATTATGATACCATAATATATTCTACTAAGTAATCTATATATATATTTGTATCTAGCTATGTATTGGTGCTAAAAATCTATGGCACTAACTATGGTGCCCTGATATTTGTAGGGATTTTAAGAACCCATCTATTAGAATAGGATATAGGTTACATAGGTGACATAGGTGTCATGTGTTGATAACCTTAAGAACCCAATAATACTAATCTCATCAAAAAATGAGGGGAGGAAGGACCTTTAGAATTTGTGACATATCTTTGATGTAGGGGTCTCTCTAATAATGGTGTCCATGAGAGAGTATGTGTAAGTATTGATATTATAGGAATAGAACTCACCTACATTGGTGGATCTATTAAAATATATGATTTATAAATATGAACTATGCTCTGAGCTATAACTAATAACTATGCTATATATGGTAACTATTCTAGAACTATAACTAGTGACTATGTTTTTAACTACCTATGGAATGGGTAGAGGATACTCATATAGAGGACCCTTAACATTGAGCACCTGATTTGCATGTATGTATTTCAAGAATTTATGAAATATATATGGGATGGACCATAGTTTATATATTTATGGCCTACCCAATAACATATTAAACACATCTACACTAGGTACTAATAAGAACATAGTGGCTATATGTGCTGGTCTAATTTGTAATGGAAGCATAATCTCCTTGATGGATCTCTAAACATGATCACTAAAACCACTAATAATTTTTTATATGGGTAATATATCGTACTCTAATAACCTTAAATGATGTATAAGTGTCATAGGGCACATGATAATGCTTGACCTGTTGTTAACCATAATACTATAGATAGGATGATGATCTATGTATGCGTGTACAAAGAGTGTATGTAAATTTGTATCAGCATCAACAATCTCCTAGTTTGACAAGGTGATGATTTGTATAGCTATAACTTTAGTATGGTACATACTAATGATATTATGTAATGGGTGTGCCTCTTATGTAATAGTATGATATAAAACTAGTGGTGGATGTGCATGATATGTGTAGTGAACACCTGATGTGCTCCTTGACTCATTTGTTATGTGATTTTAAAAATAATTTTAGAATATATTTAATGCCTTATCTTCCATTTATTTTACCTTTGGTGCCTTTTTGGGTGTTCCCACATCAATAATGTTATCCTTAATTAAATTTTGTATCTTATGTTTCAGGCTTATAAATATATTTTTTTATGTGGTTTGGTGCACTGTGATACTCACATAATGTGTTGGAATTGTAGTTCTTTGGAATATGCCATGTTGTATTCACCTATTTAATGGGAGGGAGAGATATGAATTTTTATTCCAATATCTGATGTAAAACCTATGTTGGTGATTTAGAAGGTTGGTAAAGATTCAAAACTAACGAGTGGATAAAACCAAGTGAGAAAATGGCTCAAAATTTATGTTAATTTTAGCCTTCTAATAACCCTTTTTATTAGTGGCCCTTACCTTTTATGGATTCTTATTTGAACTCTTGGCAATTGATTCTAATCCATTGGTATATTTTAGTTTTCCCATTGATAAAATCTTGACCTCTTTTTATTTTACTATGTGGCACAAATAAGTGAACTTCATAAACAAGATAAATTCTTGTAATTCTAATAAAATACTATATTTTAAGGTGTCCTAAATTTATTTGTATACCATGGGGCTAGCCAATTTAGCTAATATAGTCCTATATTGTAAGATGCATTGTGTGATAGGTTCATTTTACTTTTATTTCAATTATGCAACTTGGGAATATGATTTATTTTCACTAATATTTATGGAGAAGTGTGATAAAAACATGTTTTCCAAAGGATTTAATGTTTTTATATCTTGATTTGGTAAGTCATAAAACCACTATAGGGCATAATCCTTTAAACTATGCGAAAAGAACTTTGTGATAAGCTAATCATTAGACACATAGTCCAAAATGTTATATGAAAAGATCACATATGGTTTTATGGGTCACCCTTGCCATCATATAATTTAATATTAGGTGTCATGAATATAGATAGCAAGGGAGTTTTCACTATGTGATGTGCCAAAGGTGTATGTAAGAGAATATTAGAATCTAAGGCATGTGATGGCCTAGTGTCTCCCTTATCAATATCTAACACCTTATTTTATAGAGTATGAAATTTATGCATAAGTTATTGTACATATAGAGTGGAGGAACTATCCATAAGAGGTGTATCTATCATTGAATGTTGTTTAATTACAATTGTAGGTTATGCTAGATGAGTTGGCCCCATTGTAGGTGTAATAATGTTATTATCTGGGGTAGTTAAAGATTAACCATTATTTGATTTGTTCTTAATTTACAATATGACTTATAATATTTTTGCATTATCATAGGGTTGTTCCTAAATTATATCTTTGAATCTTTATAGGACCTCATCTTTATTAACAATTATGTTATCATTGTTAAGTGGAAGGAGAGTGTCCCAGTTTTTTATTTGTGTATAATCTTGTTCTTTATTATATTGTTCATATTTGGATGCATTATATTTGAAATCCACATAATCATGGTGTAAAATATAAAAAATAGGAGTTACAATAGGTCCCTTATCCATGTTATAATCTTGAATATCAGGAATCTAAATATGCTTTATTAGATTACCACCTAGTTTAGCACTTCTTAATAGAAGAAAAATAGAACTTTTAGATGGCATATATTAAAAAAATTAGAATAGAGATATTAAAATAGAGTATATAAAATCTAAAAAAATTAAAGTAGATAATGAAAATAGGAAAAATAAGGATACAAACCCTAGGAGCATCTAGGGTTAGGGTTTGAGAAATGTTTGAAGTCAGGTTCAATAAATGTTTTAACCTTTTAGGGTTTAGCTCATGTAAATATTATTTATGATTAAAGGGTTGAGTAGTATAAATTAGGTAAATAATATTTATTAAATAACCATTTATTTTTTACAAAATTTACTAGCTTTGACTTTCTAAAAATAGTAATAATTAATGTAGATAAAAACATATCTTAAAAATACATGATAGGGATGATCTGAGTGTTGGAAACTAAGATGCAAGAAGGTATGAGTGTCATAAATTAGATCCACATATCATAAACACACTTATAAAATAGTGCCACATTTGGATAGAGGTTTCATGTGGCTCTAGTGTCATGATATTGGCACTAATGTCCTCTGTGTAGGACTATCCTAGACTTTTGGGTGCACCTGTGTCTATTTTTTAAGTTTTGTTCTTATACACATAAAGTATATAACTAATAATCATGCCTATAATGACTAATTTTTATACAAACCCTAATAATTCTTGAAATTAAGGCTTGAGCTAAAAATTATGTTCATTAGTAGGATAGGTTGGACATCGTCAATGCCCCATTATGCAAAGTGTTGCCTACATACCAATACTCTAAGGAGGGATCAAGCCTGATGTAGTTATCCACACCTAAATATTGGTGAAAGTGTAATAGATGGTAGTATGATATTCTATTTGAGTGCCTTGAGTGTGGTTAAGATTGGAAATTTTTAAAAGTTGAGCTTAGGGCTATTATAGATGGCAACATGTATAAGTAGGGTAGAATAAGGATTAATAACATTGATTTTGTTAAATTTATTTCATGTTTGAATAGGTATTTTGAATCTAATTTCCATATAGTAGATAGAGAGATAAAATTAATGTATTTATAGCATTTTGTTGATTGTATAGATAATAAAATATCTTTATGCTAACCTTACAGGATTTTTACTTTTGAAAATATATTCCTTCAAGAAAGATAGGATAAAAGACATATGCACCATTTTGGGGACAATAGCACCACATGGATATAGTGTCTAAAATGTGGTGATAATGTATATATAATAATACACTAGGAATGATGGGCCAATATTAGGAAATGAGGGTCTAAGGCTACATTTGAGCTGACTAGGGACACCTATGACACACACAAAGCCTAAAAAAGTGTGTGACAATAGGCTCTAGGATAGATAGAGGACTAATATAGGAATATTTGGTTTCAATTAGCACTCTTATCACTCAAATACCACTTATATATGATTACACATAGTTTTACTTTCCATATTAACACTATATAAACATAATAAATTCAATGTATGCTTATATATGAGTTTCCCATCTAATTAGCTTGTTATAGATCTGATTATCACTCTTGTTCCATTTCATTTCTATATCCCCATTAAATTTAATCTATATAACACCAACCTACATTATAATTTTAGGTTTAATCATTTGGTGAACCCAATACATGTGAATACAAAAAAAAACTCATCTAGGGCTTCCAAGCCTCCTAGGGTTTTAGCTAGTTGTGATGAATATTTAAATCCAAAACTTTATCTTAAGGTTTTTCCCTCTAGTCACAAAGGATTCATGTTCTTATGATTACAAGTGGATTATTAATTGATTGATGTGTTTTGGCCTCTAAACATGTTCATTTAAAAATTCCTAAGAGGTATTTTTTACTAATATTTTTATATGCAAAACACTCTTTTTTACAAAATTTTGTTATAGATTTTTTAATTTTTGAAATTTACTATTTTTAGTAAATATTGGAAACAAGGTGAATGGTATATTTATGTTGAAATTAATTAATAGGTTTCATCAAAAATCATATTATATTAAGAAAATATCTCAAATCTCTAAAAAATATTCATGATTTATCTTAATTGTTGATTCTTTATTTGGAATATTCTAAGGTTTTTTTATGAAGATTTCAAAATTATTATGCTTGTTTATTATTAATATTATATAAAAATTCAAATTCTTTGGGGTTTTTTCATAAATATGTTGATATAGATAAAAAAAAATATTTCATTGTACAAAAATATTATATGAAATTGCCAAATTATAAATTTATTATTCTTGGTAAATTTAGATATACATGTTGTACATATACTTTTATTTCCCTATTTTTATGGGTTTATTTATTTCCTATTTTATATAAAAAAACTATCTTGGATTTATATAAAGAATTATCCAATAGCCTAAAATTTATGTATCCTTATTGTAATGATTGATTGCTCCTTGGCATTTATTTTTCTTGCTTATCCTATTCTCATATCAAATTTCAAAATATTTCAAATGGATAAAAAGAATATAATTCCTCCTCCTAACCCTAAGGAGGGTGATATATCTCATCCCTCTAACTAGGTCTAGGATTTCACTTGTCAAAAGGGTAAGGTGGCCAACCTATAGTTTCAAATGAAGGTAAACAATGTGAAATACCTAGGGTTTGTGTTTATGAAGCCTTAAAGGATCAAATTACCAATATGATCAAGTTAATAAAAGAGTTAAAAAATCATATTACATTCATGAATAATCCACATTATGTTAGTGTGAACCACATGTTTATATATTCACATACCAATTATGTGCTTGATAAAAATCAATATTGGAAGCCAAAACCAAAGTCACCTAATGAAAATGATTCTACAAGTGAAAAAAATCCTATAAAAATGTCAAATGATATTCTAAAGGATATGCATATAAATAATGTGATCAAATTTCCTCTTATGAATGTTATACAAAAATCAAAATATTACTATGAATATCATAGAATTAATGATCACCATATGTATGCTTATGTTTCATTTAAAACAAAGATACAAATGATAAATTATCCTAAATCAAATATACCAAATTAAAAAAAAATGGGTACCAACAGATCCTCCCAAACAAAAGGATAAACCTTTAATAGATCCACCTCAAGATTTAAATGATACATCATTAAATGTAGATAAGACATCATATGATGTGAAATTTTATAATATTACAAATTCTCCAAAAGAATGGTCAAATATTCCAAATAATGATCCAAAGTAAGAAATTTTGAAAAAACAATCCCAAATATTAATGTTATAGAATGTTCAAAATACATATTTTTATAATGAGAGAGATAAGATGTGAAATATTTTTCTAGTTTATATTCCATATGTTACCAATGATGAAACCAAACAAGAAAATTCAATTTACAACAAAAACCTAATCTTTGGTGTGATTGGTTTTTCATACACAGATACTTAAATTTTCAACCCATCTATTTAGAAACCATTTATTCATAAGCTACTTATTCAAAATAAACCAATGGTCTTGATCTTAGCCTTTAATACTAGTTACATACATGATCCTAATGATGGTATAATTATCTGTGATTCTCATAAGTCTTGATGTGATCACACTATTTTATGCACTTCAATGATACATCTACTTAAACATATTCCTTTTATATGTTACATGGTTACATTCATGATTTTACAATTGTCTTATCATTTTGAGGTGAGGTCACTACCAGTTTTTATTTTACCTCATATAAAAGGGGAACATATCAATGGGGGCATGTCACAAAGACATGTTATTCACATTGGCATAAATTTCATATTCAGTGGTGGCATGTAATAAAGGCATGTTATCCACACACATTCATAGTTAGATTCAGTAGGGGCATGCTTTGAAATCATGTTATCTACACTTATTGAGCATTTAACATCTCTAAATTATATTTGGTGCATGTTTTATAAACATTTTTTCCACATTATAAATTATTTTAGGTTTCATATTTATCACATATATTGGGGGTACTAGGTTATAAGTATCATTGGGTTGCATGGTTGACCTAATATCAACTCCCAAGTGGGAAATCACTTATTCTCAATTTTTGGGCCATGTGCCTTCTAGTATCTCTACCTCTCTCTATATATTTAGATATATGAACTTTAAATATTTATATATGTTTATACTAATCTCAATTTTAAACTTTACAATGATACATCATTTTCAAAAAAAACATTCCAGTAGGTAAGGTGATTACATCGACACATATGTGTACTCCCAAACCTTTCTATTTCAATTTCATCTATTTTAATTACGTTTAACCCATATTATATGTATTGATTTTATAATTTAACATACTCTTGGTTTTAGATTAATCACCAATAAACCACTCAAGTTGGGAACATGTAAAGACAGGGTGTGGATACACACCTAGGTATGCATTCATTTATTTTAAACTAGAAATTTCATTATTAAATTAAGGGGGAAATGTAAATGATAATTTATGATAATATATTACATTAGTATTCTATGATTATAAAACTCAAAATTTGATTGTTCCTTTTAGTTCTTTACCTTTTCCCTCTTCTAAAAGTCTCACATATATTATATCATTATGTCCCTTGGCTTATATCTCTTAGTAAAATTAGTCTAATTTTGATGGTCTATGTCTTATATCTTTCCCAAAATGCTTAAATGTGCCTATCTTCTATATGTAAAAGTTATGAACATGTACTTATTCTCCTTCTCCTTAGACACTAATGATTGGGTCAGATAATAGCATTGAAATTACTATCATATGCCAACATAAGTGTCTAGTCCACTAAAATCATCCAATTTGCAAATGAAACATATCCTAATGGTGAGCCTAAGTGATTTAATTAAAGTTATTACTCTAAAGGGATTGATATAAATACAAGATCAACCCATATTCATTCCTCACCTAACATCACCTAGAAAAATACCAAAGAGACCAAGGCATTTATCAAAATCACTATATCAAGCATTCAATTGAAAAAAAATTCCCTATTTCCATACCAATTATAGGTACAACAAATATGCAAGTTTTAATTACTAAATGAGTATCCCAAGAGATTAATTTTTGAAGTTAAAAGATAAGTCACTATTTTACTTACTTTATACAAATTATATGATTCACACATAATCCAACACATAGGGGATAACTACATCATTTCAACATATTGGTTATATAGGTAGCATCCTTTGATAGTGGGGTCATTTGGGTTAGCTCAACACCATTTCCTCACTAACCCATTTTTCCCCAAGTTCATATTGAATATTAAAATTTCACAAGTAGTAACTCTCCATGACCCAGATCTAAATTCACTAGAACAAAGGCAAAGTAAAAACCTAGAAGCACCCAGGTGGTTGCATCGTATTTCAACATATATTTTATACAAGATACTATCATCAAACCTAGATAATAGCATCGATGAAATTATCCCAAAATTATAGTATTATGTATAGCACCAAAATAATCAAAATTAGAGTTTGATGACTATTATATAATATCCTTATCACCTACTTTCATCTTGTTCCATATCAAAAAATTTATTAGCATTAGAACAAATTAATTACTTCACTTCTTTGTTATTTTTATATCTAGAATAGTTATACTTTCCATATTTAAACTATCTCAACATAATAAATTTAGTGTATGTTTATATCTAATTTTAGCTTCTAATTATCCTTCTATAGATCTAAAGATCACCCTTGTGTAATTTCATTTCTATATACCCTTTAAATTTAATCTAGATAACACGAACCTAGATTCCCATTTTAGGGTTAAACACATAGTCCCATCACTTTTGAATCATTATTTTCCCTCCTTATGATTATATACAAGCATATTCATCATTGTATCACCTTTAATCTATGGAAAAATATTTGATGAGCCCCATCTTTCCCTATTTCCATTTCATTTTAGGTACATGTAGGTCATTTTCTAGATTACACACTTACATTTGCACAAATCTAGGAGTCTTTAGAATAATTAGTCTTTTGGTCCTTATATTTAGTGGTCGAGCATAATTTATCTTGTGTTAGATACCTATTTCACTCATGTTTGGTCTTCCAAATGCATATGTAGGAGGAAGAAATTTTTTCAAAAAAATTAAAATCCATATCATAAGAAAAGGCAATTTTAAAAGGCATAG
>JARHVA010007091.1:692500-759583 GCA_037957365.1 Torreya grandis
ATTAGAATAGGTAGTCATATCACATTTAATAATATTCATAATCCCTTTCAACTTTATAAAATGCCAAAAAACAAAGTATAAATCATGTTTTATCCCAATGTTTAAAATAAAAGCTTTAAATCATCATAAAATAGATAGATTAACACTTTTTACCATGTTATATTGTATCGCCATACATCATAATACAACAAACATACATACTTTTCATACTATATCATCGATGCCATATGGCATCATCAAACTTTATAGCCTACTACCTCAGTGATATTTATATCCTACTTCATCAACCATACACTACTATATCAACCGTTCTTATCTTCCCCTCCTACTACATCGACCATTTAAAATAATAAACTAAACTAGTTTGATTTTTTATGTGATCAACCATGCCATATAGCATCAGCCAACTTGGAAAGTATCCCACTACATCGGCCATGCCAAAATACATCAGATACATCCTAGTCAAACTAGATTGTCCTACTCCTATTGTATTTACCTAGAAAGTTTCACCCTATTTCCAAATTATATTAAACTTATCAATATAGTTCAGAGAATGTGATAATTTTTGTCTTGGCTATAATAATTTCCTCAATCTAGTTTTTAAATTTTCATCATCTATCCATTAGTCATCCTTTAATTATCTTTATAGTCATGCTTGTTGGAGAAATTTTCATTACATAAATTTACCCCAAAGCCTAGATTTCCTAGTCTAGTTTATTTTATTCCAAAATGAAAAGATGGAACATTAATGCATTTCATATTTATACAAATCCAGTCATAATAGATATGTGTCCACCATCATGCCTACCTCCTCATCCCTGACCCATGACATCTCAAATTGATAATTTGGATACATAGAGCTCTATTTTAAAAAAAAAATTGTGCAAATGAATAGTTGTTCACACTTTTATAGTAAATTTTTCAAAAGCCTTAACCTTCAGTTATGTATTGATAGATTCCCTTTTCACCAATATATTTGTTTATGTGTCTCCTTTTCATGAACTAAAATAAACCTTAGAATACTTGTGAGATAGAAAAAATTAGGTTCTAATAGAGTATTTTTGTAAAAAAAATAGAATTTTATCTTATTTTTCATGTCTACCTCTTTTTTCGCATATTGGGAACTTGCCATAAATTTCTACACATAAAAAAATATAAATATAAAAGATATTTTAAGGTAAATATTTATATATTAGTTGATCTCAATTACTTTTAGCATTTACTTCTACACTTAATTTCAGTTAGCTTAGTTGTTGTGTTGTTATTTTTTTAATATGAAACACCATCATATATTACACTATTATGACAAATGATAATCTTGAAGTGGGGAATATGTATACCCATAATTATTTTCACTTTATCATTTACTAAAATTTTTGTTGGCATGAACCTGTTAAGCTTCAATATCTTTGAGTGCATTCCTTAAAGGGTATACCAAGAAAGGTGTGGGTAGGGCTTTGGTGCTTTGTGAAATATGTTTCTATCTATGCCATGATCAGATTATACCTATTTCTAGATCATCTTCCTAATACTTTCATTCCTTCCTACCTCCTTATTTCCTACCTCATTTATTTATGTCATTTCCTATGGCATCAACCTATAATGATACCATCTATTTTACTCCTTTTCCCTTATCATATTGTATCATCCTGGTCGATGTCATTCTAAGATTTTCTTCTAGCATTTTAACTTTTTCATCTTGGCTAACATATTTCAATGTCAACTAACTCTTATTAATAACATACAAACTAGATGATGTCATTATCTTAGTTTTAGGCTGGGTTTGGGTATTTGATCATTATATATACAAGTCATATTTCATTTCAATCATATCATATCACACTCATCTACTCTGATTTGTATCCCACTTCTAACCTAAATCACATTTGGAGGAGTTATATGTATAATCTTGTCTTGAAGGAAACTTATTTTGTGGAAGTCTTGGAGATTCATTAGAAGAAGACCTTTTAGCCTAAATTTTGATTTAGTCTTTGAGGTATTCATAACCATAAAAATCTCTTGAAAAACACCATTAGCTAAAAGGATATTGAGGCTTGATGGGTCCACTCCAAGGTAAATATTTATGTCCTTGACTTCCTTTCTTTATTTCATTTAGTAGTTAGATGTTGCTTATTTCTTAGTGAATATGTGTATCCTTCTCTAGGCTCTCTCTACACTTATAATTAGGGTGGCTATATCATTACTTATAATTTCCATATTTAATTTTACATTTCCTAGAACCCCATTTTCTAACCGTGGCACTTTACCTATTTTGATCATTTTATTGGTTCCAACATGCCCCATACACATATATTTTCATATGGGAACCCTCTTGCTTTAGTATAGCTATTTTATTTTCATGTTATTGGCAAGATTTTATTTATGAATTCCATTCAAATGAAAGATATTTGGTTCCATGTATAGTCTCTAACTCATGAGCCCAAACTATTTATCACATTCTAGTTTAAATGTGCATCACAACACTAAATTATTCATATAATTTCAAATTTCAAGTAAAAATTGGATCATGTATGATCAAATTATTCCTCATTATCCTAGCTAGAAGCATTTGCCTTGTAATACATTTCTAATATTTTTGACTATATTATGGTCATGCTTCATGCATATTTGTTGGCCTATATATTAATAGATAACATGAAAAAATAAAATTTTGAACATAGTTTTCAATTCAAAATATAACTTTATTATTTCAAGTTAATTATTTATAAGGAGGGTAAAAGATTATAAATATTTAATAGGTGGTTATGGGATGTAACAAATTCTCATGAACCATATCTCACAAAAAAATATAAACTAAACTAAACTAAACTAATAATTTTGGATCATAAATAATCCAAAAAACTCCCCTTTATCCAAAGGGGTGTAGAAGATGAAAAATTGGAACAATGACTCTAAAGACATCAATAAAAATCTAAAATAATTACAACTATTGTGTTGTACATCTTGGTACTAACCAAAATTGATTCAATTCCATAAATAAGCCCACCATATGAGTTGTGGTATATAATACAAATGAAAATGATCAAATACTATTCATCCCTTATGATTATCATACCATACTATAGTAGAACATGATCAAGGTATATTCAACTACATTGATCCACATAAGGATCCACCCATAAGCCCATCAAAGTGACCAACACATATTGTGTATGGAACATATTCCTAATGTCCAACAATTTTTGATGACCTTTGTAAAACATTGATGGTATTAGCAACCCCTATCAACTCATATTATCATCGATAACTGATTAAAGACCAACCAATGCTATATATTCTCCACTATTATGTGAGAGATGAGAAACTATGAACTATGATCAAAAATAAAACAACCATACCTACTATATTTCATGAATATCATGAATAAAAATCCAAAACTAAAACTAAAATAAGTAAACTACTACTACTAAAATTTACATTCAAGCATTGAACCCAAACTCTGAGCTAATATCTAACTAGATAATGGTAATAGTCCTTCAACCGCCAATAGATCCTCTAACCTCCAATTTAACACTTACACTTTCTTAATTATAAGGATCTTGATGGATGTTTAAATCATGAGATGGTTTTTTATAGCACAAACATTAGGTGTCATAAAAATTATCATTTTGAAGGTGCCATTTTCCACCAATAATGCACCTTTATACATTATTGAATGGATTTATCATAAAAACCATATATATAAGCTTCAAAACATAAAATAAAATATTTTTTTATGTTTAAAACATCCAAAAACTTATAGTGTAAGTGGTAACATGAACACCTTAAGATAAGATAGTGACTAACCACAAATATTACAACCAATGTTGCAAGTGTTACACCACTTACATCCTTATATCTCCAAGTAACAAAAAAGGATATTTTTAAAAATATTCCCATTAATAAAAAAATAGTTGGAGGGTTTTGAACCTATAACCTCTCCTCTCACATTCAACTTTCCATAATTTTATTTACCAACTCCACTAGAACAAATTTAAATATTACTTTCCAAGACAAGCTATTTAAATTATATGTTCTCAGATTTTTCCAAAAAACTAAAAAAAATATGTGCATGTAAAATATAAGTTACTCTACTTTATTTACATGAAAAAAATATTCTTTGTCTTATTAAGACCCACTATAAAATTAAAAACATAGATTTATACACACTGAAGTAGAGTTATTCACTTTTGTGACATTATTCTCTTAAGGATGTCATACTTGTACAATACTTATTTATATAACTCTATTCTTCATTTTTAGTGGTGAGTCCATAGTATCAAATTTTCTCTAACAAGTAAATGGATTGGTGCCTATTTTGAAGCTCTGATAAGACCAATTTTTTTTCTTGTTCCATTTAAAAGAATCTAGGCATAATAAGTGTTGCATAACCAATATTAATATAATATTTTGTTTCAAGCAACTCAAAGATTCAAATTAGGATTTAACAAGATTTTATAATGTTTTCAATAATCCATCACTAAAATACATATGATAAATTCAACCATTGTAAAAATGTACCATATTTATGCCTCTCATTATGGATTTGTTCACTAGAAAATTTTGAGCTTTGACACTTGTAAAAAAATAAAATTTGTATGTTGTAAATGGGCTTTGGTAAAATTAAAATCCATACAATTCTCTAAATGATATTTCAAATGAATTTTAAGATGTTTATTAATTATATGGTCTTTTTCTAGGTCATTTGGATGCCACACAAGTGTAGTGGTTGAATGGGGATTAAAACCAAATTTTATTATTGACCAAAATGAGTTGCAAATATTTTGTTGAAGAAACAAAAAAAAAATGCCAAGTCATACAAACAACTAGTAGATTTCTCAAAACATACATAAGTATTATAGATTTGGGTTTTGAGATGATCAATAGAAAATATATGATCCAAACATTGTATACATGTGTTGCTTGGATTTTAAGGTTCAGGGTGTGAAATAATCCAGTGATCAAATATGATTTTAGATTCTTTTGGAATTTTAGAGATTTGAAAATTTTGAATCAACAAACAGGGAATTAGAAATACATACCATTTAGAAATGTCATTTTTTAGGGATGTTAAACTCCATTTTTAGAGCATATAATTTCTTGTGAAAATTTGAAAGCATATAAATTATATTATTTTTGAAAATTTTAATCAAGACAATCAAAAACTTCATACCTTCATATCTATATTATTCAAATTAGTAATCCTTCTTTTTAAATGTTTAGGATTTAATACCATTGTTGGCCTATATATTAGTAGATACCATGAAAAAATCACATTGTGAACATAGGTTTCAACATAAAATATAAATTTATTATTTTCGGTTAATTATTTACAACGAGAGTAAAAGCTTTTACAGATGGTTACAAGATGTAACCAATTCTTTTGAAGTAAGTCTCACAAACAAAATATAAAATAAACTAAACTAAACTAATAATTTTGGATCATAAATAATAAATAGTATTCTATTCAAATTCTAATTTGGATGATCCTGCTATCAATTTTAAATTCTTATTTAGTTGTTAAAACATTTTATTTTATTCAGAATGTTTTTTATCTACTTTAATTCTCATTGAAAATCAAGGTTTATTTTAAATTTTTGGGCTTTACTTGTAGTATAATTCATTTTGGTCAAATCATATTTGAATTGTATATGATTAAGTATATGTCATTATATTCTTTACTTAGGTGTTATTAATGCTTAGATGGATTTTTTTTTTTACTAACCTAGTAATTATTTCTCAATTCTATCTTTGTTTTATCTTTATTTGTAGAGATGAAAATTATCTACAATCAAATATTTTCAAAATGGATAAGTCATTTTAATACCCCTGTATATCAATATCATGACACACAACATGATCCTAGTGACCCAACCTATTAGAGAAATAGTGACATATTTAATCCCCATGTCCTTGAGGTCCCATATTTTGCCAAGTGGAACCATACCATAATCTTGGTAACCTAGAAGTGTACTAGAATTGATAAAACTTCATGCCTTGGGATGACACCAATTATCACCATACTAGAATATTGAAATATTAGAGTGATGATAATATTAATCCTAGAATAATGTGGCCCTAGAAAAGCATGAAAATATATTAAAGTTGAGAATAATCCATGTGGTGATGACCAAGTAGAAAAATGAAATATATCCATATGTCATCATCCCACTAACCTAGATATGGCATTAACATAGTTTATTATATGATCATATTAATACAAGTGGAACAATGAGAGCCATCCATGGGTCATAATGTCACTAATCTAGAGGTGACATCATCATAGTTTCTAGTATGATTATTTATAGGATATTAGAATAATGAGATTAATCCATGTGTCATCATCTCACTAACCTAGAGGTGACATCAACATAGCTTCTTATATGGTCATTTTTAGGTGAGAGGATCAGTGAAAGCTATCCACATGTCAAAATCTAGCTAACTTAAGGATTTATTAGTAGTGATAAATATTTCTATCCTTGATGTCTTAATATTATTCCACTTATCACCATGTTAGGAGATTAAAACCCTATAGTGATGGTAGTATTGAACCCAGGACCATGTGTCCCTAAAATAGCTAGGAAGATAGTGAAGGAGTAGTGGAAATCCAAAGGGTGAAAATTGGAAGAGAAGTAGACACATAAACATCCCGTGAAGATATAATGAAACTAAATTTGACATCCAGGGAAAAGAATAAGTGACATGTAAAGTTATGGCTTGTGTTTGATTGAAATCAAAGATAGTAGGTAGAGGAGAGCATGAAACTATTAGATATAGACCCAAGCATTTTCAACCATATATAACCCAAATTCAATTGAAAATAACATACACCAAATGTATTATGAGATAATTTTAAAGGTAATGTGGATAAGTAGTCATACTAGTGAGAACAAATAAAGCAAAAGGTAAAATAATGGAAACTAGACCTAGATTGAGGAGAAAATGAGATCAAAGAGCATGAGTTTTCATCGTTAATTAGAGGCACCAAATAATTTCATCAAGAAGACTAAGTGATTATATTTATATATTGAAATAATGTATTAATCTAATGCTACTTATTTATCAATCATTTAATAATAAATCATTAATTTAGAAAATATTATGCCACTTTGACATAAGTATAGGAAATTGGGAATAGATGTACAAGAGAATAAAATAATTGTTCTATTATTGGGATTGTTTTTTAATGACGTGTCTCTTCCTATTTAGATTACTAATCAGGGAGTGGAAGAAATTAAGTATCACAGTATGTTTATTATTCACTAAAAGATTAGAGTGTGTTGTAGTTTAAATCTAGTTCCATCTTGGAAGTTGTATCTAAAATTATGTCATGACTAGATCGATCTTCTATTTTTCCTTCTTTATGTGTTATCACAAAATACTAAGTTATAATTAGTTATTCCATTTAATTTTTATATCAATAACATGTAATTTATGGTTATGTATAATGGTAATGATAGACTAACATTGTCTA
The DNA here is from genome assembly GCA_037957365.1 of Torreya grandis. Classification (NCBI taxonomy): domain Eukaryota; kingdom Viridiplantae; phylum Streptophyta; class Pinopsida; order Cupressales; family Taxaceae; genus Torreya; species Torreya grandis. The sequence continues at coordinate 699,975 of JARHVA010007091.1, forward strand.
TTTAAGCATCATTTCTTGCTATCATAAAGGGTCAACAAATTTGATCCCAAAATGCTATCAAAATAATGCTAGGATTTTTATTATCTATGATGGTTGAATTATTTGAGTGTCAAAACTCTATTAATATTGATTCAATATTTCACCTACCTTCCTACTATTTTTATCTTTATGGTTTACCAAAGATATTGATTTGATAAGTAATATATGCAAGGAAATTTTTGGTATTAATAGTGTATAATTAAATATACAATTAGATTATGCAGCAGTTAATTTAATTAGATTTGAGATTTGAGTCGTATCTTAGTCATGGTGTGTAAATAAATATAAGCTAGTGTGATTAATTTATTTCAAAAGATTTCTAAATTCTATGTTAACATATTATTCCTTGGAGTATTGATCATTGTGTTGTTTTAGTCTATGCAATAGCTAGAATTTATGCCCAATGATTAACTATAGACCATATTAGTATAATTTCTAAGTATTTAAAGACCTATCTCAATAAAAGGATTTATATCTTTTATACCCTACTCTTACTTCTCTTTTACATTTTTTTAATGAGAAGTAATCTACCCATTAGATTGTAAATAGCCCATTTATAGAGGAAACAATAGTGAGATCTCGAATATATAGTAGAGATCATTTAGAAACTTTGGTTGAAACAATCACTTCATACACATGTTATTATATTTTGGATTTTATTAGATCTTGTATCACCAAAAAATATTAAAAACAAGGGGACTTTTATCCCATGATTTGTTGACTACTTTTGTTCATTTATATCAGTTAGTTCCTAATTATGTTTGAGTGGGTCACAATTTTAGCCTAACACATTTTAACCCTCCCCTTTTACTTTACTTTAATTTACTTTCTTAATTACTTAAATTTTTTATTCTCAATATAGATTACTTACATATAGGTGTAATTAGACCTATCTCATTATGTCATAGGCCTAAAGAATTTAGACCCTTTTCCTTTGACATTGGTGATATATGTACCCCTCTTTCTAGGTCTATAGATCCATTGGTCACTACCTAAACATTAGGTATCATGAGATCTCCTTGATTAACTTTATTTGAGTCTAGATATATATATATAGGATATTTTTAGCTCAATATTAGATCGTGCATTTAGTATGGTATTGTCTATAAGTTGTTTCAGATACTATTGTTGATTAGGCACAATCATAGTCTTTCTTTGGTTGATTCTCAATTTTACACATTGTAAATAGTCAACAAAAATTTAGGACCTGAGCTAAGTACATTTCTCTAAGCATTTTCCAAATATAACATATTTATCGAGTAATAAAATATAATTGTTAATAATTGTATATATTTATAATTCTAATCAATCTCAAGTTTTATACATATTGTCCAATATATCAATTATTAAATTAAAAATAGGGTAAAATACATTGAAATTCAAACATGTTCTTCTTCATGGTAATATTTTTGAGACCATTAATTATAATTCATTAGATACCAAAAGTTTATAAATAATTTTGTGACACATTATCATGGTCCTAATTATCTAAAATTAAGTAAAAAATTGACTCTCGATATACAACATTTCCTTTGGATATTATTAGATCTTATAAGGGATTATATTTATTGATATATATTAAACCTCTGTGCCTCATTCGTAGTAAAAAAATGTGACATTAATAATTCAATCATGAAAATTCATATAGTGAATAAGTTAGATAATTATATCAAGCAAACCTATAATTTTTTACCAATCATTGAGCATATATAATCATATATATTTCAATCTGATTAATTTGATAGTCACTTCCCTCACATCAAAATGGGATGAATATATTGGGATTATTAATAAATTTCATATTATAATATTTCGACATGGCCTAAATTATCATAATTTGGTATAATATACATGATTAAAACTATCAAATTTTGATACACTATACATGATTCAAATTATGAGATTATGGCATGATTCAGATTATCATATTTTGACATGATTTAAATTATTAGATATGAAACATTACACATGATTCATAATGATTTATATATTATTTGGTTTAGTCACATAATAAATATTGAAATATCAATACATATTATTAGGAAATATGCATTGAATTTATAAACATGAAAACATATCCATACACACTTGGGTGCATGGGAATACACATAGTAATTTATAAAAACAAAATTTATAGGTTTTTACATACACATAAATTTGGGATACAAGTTATTGAATTTAACTTATAGTTTTAGGAGTCATGATATTGGTTCACACACTTATATACACATTCAAATTTAGGGAGGCATGATACTGATTCATGAACATATATACACATTTAAATTTTTGGGGCATGATGTTAGTTCAAGATCTCACACACTAATAGAATTTAAAGTTTAGTGGAAAATGTTTTTCATTATTCTTAACACCTATCATATATGTAATCATGATGAGGTCATGTACATGGTTTGGTCTTTTCCAATCATGTATTATATTCTACATTGAGTTTAGCTACATAATCATGTAGTGGTCATTTAATTTTTAATTATGTGTTAAGGTTCAATGATGCTTAATACACCACTCTTTAACCTAAAATATAGTTTTCATTTCATTTTTGAATTATTGTTTCAAAAAAACCACTTGTAATCTTGTTCATCACCATATATAGGAGATGAAAAAGGTTATAAATTTCCTATTATTATCCATAGTTATTGGGTTAAATTGTGACCCTCAACATCTCCACTCTTCATATCAAGAACATACCCAAATAGTATCACCATGCAACATGCATACATGTGTAGTTATTATTTGAATAATTTTAATCATTAAAACTATATTTTATATATATGTGAGCATAAATATATATATAATCCCATACTTATTATTTTAAGTTGAGTTAGTTTTCAATCTTCACAACTCACCTCAAAATCTAAGGCATATAAAATGGCTTATCTTAGAGACTAAGATGCAATAGTTCACTACACATGTATAAAATAATAATGTTATAATATTACCACTTAAATTATTATTCATTTCTCTAGTCATGAGTTTACTTACACCCACTGAATACTAATCTCTTATTACTATTTTTTCTTACACAACATGCTGTAATAACTTCATGAAATCATGGAACCTCTTTTACTTGAGATTCTAGTTTTTTGATTCAATCAATTTTAGGCCTATTTTATTAGTGATCTAATTGATAATATTATTTGAGATGTTGTATTATTAATGCTATATCATTTTTATTCTTTCATATAATTTTGAACTTAAAATGTCCATCATGTACAGTTACTCAAAAGGCATTTTTAATTAGGGCCTCACTAAAACAACTAACTAAATTTGTCTAAATCTAGTAAGTCTTGGTTTGTTTTATGACATATTCTGAGCTATATTTAAGTTTTCATTTTTTGACCATTTCACCTCAAATTTATTTAGATTATTTGAATATTATAGATTTTATTTTTCTCCTTGAGCAATTCGATTCAATATTATGTCCTTTTAGGTTATTTGATTGAATATTTTTATTGTTTATCTTTTAAAACTCGGTCACTTTGAGGAGTGTTATACCAATTTATCTTTGATTTTAAATTAAATGGGACCCTTTTATCACTTAATTTATCTCTTTTTGTTTTTTTTCCCTATTGTGTTGAAATGACTATGTGTTATCACAATTTCCTTTTAAAACTTAGTTATTTTCCTTAAAATTGACTAGATTTAGCTTCAAGTTTAGCTAAGTGCATGTATTTATTCATTTATATTATTATTATTGACTTTTTAATAATATTTTACATTGTTCATTTTTTTTTTAAATTTAAATTCAAATTTTAATGACTATTGTCTATTTTTTAGGCCAATGGTCACTTTCTTCTCTAGCGAGTCCCTAGGTAAGAGAGGAGCTACGAATTATTTGTCACTTACTTCCCTAGGTGTCTTTAGGACTTAATTAAATAAAAGACATTATAGGAACATAGGATGAGGATGCATGGTGTGATATCACTTACCTACTTCCTTAGACCCTTTTTTATTCTAATGTAGGCTAAAAACTTTTTAGATGCATGGGATCATGCCATGTGGTGTAACATCATTTCCCTAGGCCCCTAGGGAAGTTTATATTCCATTTAAATGGAATTAAAGTTTCCATATTTTTTGGATCATTCCACATGGAATCATCCCATTTTTATGCTCCTCAAGATGGTCCATATGTTTACAAGCCTTCAACAAGACCCTAGATAAGTGAGATCTTAACAAGTGTCAAAATCATGTGGTACTAAGATGATAGAGGATAATAGTATATGTGGATAATCAATAAATCCCTATATGGATGAATAAATATAATGTGGCATGAACTAACAACTAGATGACATGTTGGCATCCACATTGATGTGGCATGAGCTTAAATTTTATGGTCATATACCCCATCAAAATCATCAAAAATCTAGATTCTCTCTTTGGACCAAATGTTTAAGTCTACTTAATCCTATGGAATTTTCGTAATTCTAAATTTATTTTGATTGATTCAAAGTTTCTTCCCTAGGAAATTTAACCTTGGACTTTTATTAGGTTATCTAGTTATTTCTCTATATTTTTTGGGAATATTTTCACTTTCTTATAGATTAAAATAAACAAATGTTTATGAAATTATATCTATGATGGTCATTTTAGTAAGAATGGATCACTTGATCTTTATCAAATTTTAGTTTAAAGTTTGTGCCTTCGTAATTTTACCCAAGTTTTATATTTAAACTCTAATAATTATTTTTTATTCAAATACTAACTACTAATTTTCTTTCTTACATCCTTAAATTAAGTAATGAGTTATCACATGTCTGAATCTTAGAACTCTACTTCCATGGAGTGCCTCCAACAAAGGATCTACCCAAGAACCCTATGGGTACATATGATGATGACACAAAACATAATCCCATTATTTTAGGCCCCTCAAATGGTTATTATATGTTTATATGGTGGTATACCTTTTAGGTAAACAAGTTATTTCCATGTTGAAACATCTCACTTCTTTTTACCCTAGGTAAATAAGATTAGTGAAGTAGAACTTTTGAGTGCCCAAGATGGGGCCATGTGTCAAAATATCATGGATATAAAGGATAAGTGTGTAACCTTGGTTTAGGACTAGTGATATCTATGTGAATTAGATCATGTCATGTGGTGAGTTATAATTACATAAGGGTTAGAGAAAAGGCATAAGATATGGTGTTCTCAGACCAAATAATAAAGCAATGGAAAATTGCCATAGTGTGGCCTTGACCCATGATGACATGATAGTATCTTTTAGATATGAGAAGCATCTAAGTAGAATGAATTTATTAACAAAGATACATATGACCTCTATTAAGATAATTTGTCTTGAATTCCATAGTCATTTTAGCTCATCAAGGTTGTCAAAGCCCAAAAAGTAAATTATGGGTCTAATTTGATCAAGGTAATCAAGTTATGATTTATTTATTTATAATAAAATTATCATGGGATATATAAAACAAGGTAGTTAGGTGGTTCTTAGACCAAATAATACCATTTCCTAAGGATAAAGAAAGGAATCATAAAATATAAATTTAGCCTTGGCAAGACATGGTCTCTAATTGCATAGAATGTGAATAGTTGGAGATCCCAAGGAAGATCCCAATGGAGGGCCATTACTTATAATTCATACAAAGATTAATTAGAGTGGTCCTTGAAACTTGGACTATGGTCAAGGAAAAACTTGAGTTGGTCTTAGGTGAACCCAACTTACTGAGTTATCATAACCACCCATTTATGGGTTAATCTAGGGGAATCATTTGACAAAACACCTATATAAGATCATTTATTTGTTATTTTGGGTGGATGCTTCATTATTATCCAAGATACAATAGAATAAATATACCTTTTTATACTATTTTTTCTTTCATATTTAGTTTTTTTCTTATGATCTATATTTTTTAAAGGCATTTCTATAGTTTCAACTGGAAAGGGTGAATATCATACAATGTTCCTTTTATGAAATATCTTCAAATTGATAGAGTTTGAGGTTAATGTTCATAATTTTTGAATTCATATGGTAAGTGTGTTCCTATTTATTTATATTCAGGCTCTTTCCTTGAACTTTATCACCCTCTTTATCTATGACTATGTGAATGTTGGTCAGATAGAAGAATAGTTTTATGGAATTTCACTAATTGAGTGACCTATATTTATCTAAAATGCAATATGAGCTCATTTCTCTTTCTCACTCCCTTTTGTATTTTTATATTTATTTATAATCTAGTAGATTAATTTTATAATGGCCAAATATCTAATTATTTTTTACAATTTTCATATGGATTGCATGTTTATCACTTGTCTCCTCTAAAGCATTATTGAATATAGTATGTTGAAGACAACTATTTCTTAGTGAGGAATTCATTGAAAAATATAAATGAGTTGAGTCTTTCCTAGTATCACTTCATTTTTTGGATATGATAATGTATCTTATATATGCCCCTTATATGTAATAACTTGAATTAGCCAATGGAGGTATCTAGTTCACCATGACCTAGTTGATAAATACTTTAGGGAAGTTGTTGTTGAGTTTGCTTCCTTTTAAGAAAGGTGAAAGGGAAAAGGGGAAATCCTCACCAATTAAGTCTTTACTCTATTTATTTTCCTCTTATAGTTGTTGTTTTGTTCCAAATGGACCACCAATATATTTATACTATAAATAGGGTTTAATTAAGTGTTCTCTAGTATTTATGCTTGACTACATCTCACATTTTATGGGTTTTACTTAGACTAGAAAATTTTAGGTTTATAAAATTGTAAAATAGAATTTTTGACACAAGGTTGAAGTTTATTGAAGGTGAATTTTAGATATTAAAACTCTCATGACATAGGATAATTATTAATAATAAAAGGAATCCTATGACCATACAACTATGTTCAACCAGTAGCTCTCCTAATGCTAGTGTCACTTTCACCACCCCTTTTACTCTCCCTCAGAACCTAGCCATGCCTAATACTACTTGGTTAGGAGTATGTAGTTATACTGTGAATATTATAGGAATTTCCCATGAATTACCCAAAAACCTATTAAAATTATACACAAGATATGTTCATAGTGGCGTGAGAAAATTTAAAGAACATATCCAAACCTACAAGGATGCCTTGAATAGGACTCAAGTTTAACATGAATATGTTGCTTGCATATTGTTCCTATATAATTTATATGAAGTAGTGTATGTTTGGTATTTGGGTCTCCTAAATTGGTTTATCACCTCTTAGGAAAACATTGAAGCTATATTAATTAGCCACTTTATGATATTGATATACCCTACCATATTATATCATCACTTTGTATCTACCCATAGAGAACCTAATGATCCAATGAGTGTTTTTAATATTTTTTTCCACAAGTTGTACCAATTTTTTAAATACCCATACACTTAAATAGATTTACCTAATATACACACATGTAAAATATCTATGGACCCTATGACTTCTATATTCCTTATGAGGACACTAACAACACTCTCATCCTCATCTCTAACTTATAACAAAGTTATCATCATTGAATAACAAATGGTGCCTCAATGGTAAGATGTTTCTCCCTTGCCTTATTTAAGATAACCATGTTCCTATAGTAAAATATTTAGGATCAACTACTATATTATATAGAATAGTCCTCTAATGAACAATATATTAGGAGCCATGTATTCAATCCCAAATCTAGTTTAAAATCCATCTCCCTAAAATCACATGAATACTTAGCATTGTTTACTTTCTAATAATGTGTTTCCTCAACCTAAAAACCAATAAATTTTCCCTATTTCATAAAATTCTATTATAATTCCTAGTTCAAGTAACTATAAAACTCTTAAAAATCATCAGTAGGCCACCCATACATTTCTAAATGCTAATGCACTAGAAGCTAATCCATAACCCCAAGAAAGTAATAGCCAAAGTTCCACTATGAACCCTAAAGTGATTAATTTATATAAAATGGTCTAGAGGTTTACTAATGATGTGGTTAACCTAAAAAGTTATGTACCTCAAAAAAAAACTAGACAAAAAATAACCCACCTCAAAATATAAACTACAACTTTTAAAGGACTAATAGGTAGTGGAACAGGAGGACTAATAATATAAATATTCCTAGTCCCCTAAACAACACCAAAAATTATATAAATAATTCCTCCAACTTGATGAACATTGGATAAATATCCTTACCAACTCGGTGCAAATTAAACAACATAATGGACCATGTTAAGACAAAATGTGCTTAGTTCACTTTAGCCTCAAACATCTTCCCAAAGCAGATGGATAATCTTTAAATAGTGCTTATGTCAAATGATATTAAATTAGGTCCAAGTGTAGATAAAACAATCATGTTCATGGTATTATAAACCAATGATTTTATATTTGAGAGTGATAATGATCTTGAAGATAGCTTGGTGGAGGTCCATGGATTGAAATAGTTCTAGAGGGGAAACAACTATCAGTTAAGGAGTAAGTCATTGAATATTTTGATAAAATCTATTCCTCTAAACAAAATTCAAGTCCCACATGATGATAACATGATAAATAATCCATTTTATCCTAAAGTACCTTCAACATACTATCAACCTAATAACAACTCTAAACACCCAAAATTTGATAAGCCTATGAAATAAAACAAAATTTGATACAACATAGTAGAATATCTTATTTTTTCCTTCATCAACATGCCCCATTATCAACCTAAAAATGGGGACCCTATTTTATTATTTGATATTTTCCTATGGGGTTATGATGGTCTATTTAATTTATTTCTTATTGATTAGAATTTTACTAGATTATTGGTTACAAGTGACTGAGCATGATTATTTCTAATCTAATTGTATTTTCTTTATTTCAACCCAATATTTCATATAAAAACATCAAATTATAACTTTTGGGTCCACTTAGAGCCTATTAATTCTTGTTCCATGATAAAATGCTTCAAATTACATTTAAATTGGCCAAATGTTTGCATGGTTTTGATTTTAACTTAGTCAATTTTCAATTGAATGGATGAATTGACATTAAACTGATGAAAATGGGTTTCTTTTTTGCTAATTTTTCAAACTATTGTGCCTTAATTCAAATTTCATACTTATTCATTTTTCAAATTTTTACTTAGCCATTTATTTTCAAAAACTTATTTTTTTTATTAAAATTTACTAACTATGCAACTAACTCATTAAAAAAGGATCTTTGAGAGTTATTCTATTCTCTAAATTTCTCCAAGAGAGAAATGTCAAATTTATGCTTCTTGGGACTTAGTTGATTCTTAAAATAATTTATTGATTCCATTTGGATTATTTATACTACTCTATGGGACATAGGCATTTTGAATTCACCTAAAAGCTTTCAACACTCTTTATCACCAAGATGATACCAATGGGCATGATTTGGATGGCACATTGCCCCAGGTGACTCTAGACATAATAGAATCCTTTACATGAGTGAGCGAGTAGGATGATACCAAGTGGAATGATCCCAACAACCCATTATCTTAGGGTGGTCTTTAAAAATCTAAAAACCCCTAGGCCTCTAGGTTAGATGGGTGTCACCACACGGAAACATCCCACTACTCTATAGTCATGGGATGGTTTATATAGTTATTATGCCTTTTGAGCCTCTAAATTAGTAGGACGTCACCACATGCTAACATAACATTACTATACAGTCCCAAGGTAGTTTATGTAGTCCATAAAACACATCATATATCTAGGTGAATGGGATGATGCTAAGAGTTGAAATACTACTTCATCTTATCTAAAAGATAATTAGTGTATATTAATCCCTTGGGTTGATACATAAACTATATTAATTTTGATGCATATCCAACCCATCAAAACCATAATAGGAAATACGGTAATTAAAGGGTTGTATATAATAATGAAGAGATACATAAGACAACTCCAAACCAATGAGAAAGTAATAAGTGACATATTGTAGAAAATGGGAAAATCCTAGGGAAATCAACTCATGCTAAAAGAGTTGTGGAATGGAAATAAGTATGATCCGAATAATATATTACATTTTTTAGCTATGCACGGCCTAACCATGACCAACATAGTGAGCGGAAGGAATCACTTGGTGATTTTGAGTAGTGATTAACTTATCGAGTCTAGGAAAGACCTTGGTGTGGGCATGATAATGAGACAAGAAACGACCTTAGATTATATTTATGAATTAAATAACACCTCAATTTTGTACACTTGGTAAACTTAGACCTTGGTTGTTATTTTCAATTATTGACCTTTCCCAATTTCATAAATCAAACATATGATCTATCTTGTGCCCCTTGGCCTATATTTTGGTTTGAATAGTCTTATGTTGATGACCCAAGCCTTATATCTTTTTTAGAATGCTTGAAAAATGTTTATTTTATGCCCCTATAAGTTTTGATCCTATACATGTTTTCTAACTTCTAAAACACAAGAATTTATCCTAGACCCATGTATTAATGCTAGAATCCTACTATCATACAAGTGTCAAGTGCCTTAAAGTCATATAATTTAAAAATGAAATTTATCATAATGGTTGGCTTAAGTTCTTTAATTTTAGATATTTACTGATATAAGTCGTATATATTAACAATCACACTTCATTCATTCCTCACCTAGAAACTACCTAGCATAGACCAAGGCAACTAATCAAAGCAGTCAATCAAGAACTCAAAAAAATCAAAGATTCCCTATTTTCTCCTATTTTCATATTATTCATATTGATAACACATACAAGGGTCTAAATTACTGAAGGAGCATCCCAAGAATCCAATTTTCCAATTTATAAGCTAGGTCACTTTTATACTTGCTTTTCATATATTCCATGAAACACACATAAGATAACATATTAGTTAATAAACACATCAATATGAGGTCCTCTTTGAAGTATTGGCTATGTAGTCATTACCAAGTTATAGAGGATTATTTAGGGTTAGATCAACATCATGAGCCTACTAACACATTTTTCCCAAGGTCACTATGAAGATGAAGAACTAGGGTTTTATCATTTCATGAGGAGTGATAGTTCAAGACCAAGAATTTAATGCACCAAAGTGAAGGTGAATAAAAACTCAAAAGCATATAGGTGGTTTTATTCTTTTCTAACGTGTATTATATATAGGACATATGTGTCTAGTTCAAATAGTAGCATAAATGCTAACATCTAATGTTGATGCTAGTGTCTATAGTTCTAGAGGCACTCAATATATAATTTAGTAAATGTTCTATAATCCTCTTCTATTATACTTCCTACATGTTCTAGATCTATAACTGTGTTAGCATCAAAACTAGCTAAGTACAATGTTTCTTTATCATTTACATGTCTAGTATTAACATATCTTAGTTTAATAAATTTAGTATATGTTGTTTATGAGTTTTAGCATTTAATTATCCTATTATATATCTAATTTTAACCCTTGTTCATTATAATTTATATATTATTAACCCTATTTACCAAAGTAGGATATACATCCAAATTTTGGGTTAAACATTTGGTGAACCCAATTCATACGAGTGCAAAAAAATTTGATTCCTAGAGTTTTAAATCAGGTAAGGTTTCATATTATTGTAATTTTTAATTTCCTAATTATTTTATTTTTCATTGAACATAAGCATAACCCTAGATTAGGAGGTGTGCCTATTGAACACATTGAGCTTCCACTCCCACCACCTAAGATGTCTCAGACCAATGAGGGACCTAATACTATGGATCATGATGATATCAATGTTGAGAATGAAAACATACCGATGAGGCTATCATATAAGGGGATTATAATAATGAAAACTATGAGTCTAATTAAATTAGTGAACATGATCAAATAGATGATGATCAAGTGCAAGAAATTGTAGTTTTTTATGAGCATATTCATCAAAACCTTGAAGATCTGGATGAAATGTTAAAAACCATATTAGAAACTAAAAACTCAAAAAACACAAATAGTTTCATATATTGATCATGATATTATAACCATGGGTAATCCACATATACTAATAAACCTACCTATAAACACATTACAACCTAATAATTCTAATCGGGGCATGAGATATTGAATTAACTATTTTTGGGAACTATGGAATGTAAAACCCTTAGTAGATAAAGCATTGAGTATGTAAATCAAGGAATAAATATAATAATATCAATAGCCACTAATTTGTACAATATTTGATTTTTTTTCTTAGCCTATAAATAAAAATTAATTACAAAATAGATAGTTAACTAAAAAAATAATTGAGATAGATGAGTGGTAGGCTAGAAATTGGTACAAAAATAGTGTAGGGTTGCATCAATAAGAAATAGGTGTCAGAGTCTCCTTTAGATAGTAATGTGGTATTCATACTAATAACACATTACACTAGTGTCCTCTTATATTGTACTAATCACCCTGAGTAGATGAAATTATGAGTTTATGGGAGGATGTTCACCTTGTTATGAAAATATTATGTCTGTGTGACTGAGTCTTGAATCATTGTCTCTTCCCTATTTTGACTAATTTTAATGTGAAATCTTAGGCCTCCATTCATGTTAAGGTATTTAATAACACACTTATAATTAGAGTGGCATTATTATGGTACGTTGGATGTGAATGCAATAACCTATGTGTTGAACATTTCCTACATACCAATATCTCTTAATGGGATCAAGCCTAATGTAGTTATCCCAATCTAAGTGATGGTTCAAGTGTAAGTGAATTATAATATGAATGTTAAATTTAATTATTTTAGGATGTATTTAATTGTAAACCCAAGTAATCTGAGATATGGGATGTTGTAGATGGGTGTATATCAAATTAGGGTAGAATATGGATCAATGACCTTGATTTACACAACTATTTGTAAGTTTGTTCATGAGAGTTCCATTTATCTTCCATCCATGGGATAAATGAATTAGAGTAGTGTTAATATAGTGTTCTAGTGTTTTTCAAGACATGAAATGATTCTAGGTGAGCCCTAAAATTATTTTTGAAGAGTAAAGATATTTATTATGAGTAAAGAATTTTTAGGGTTAATAACATTGCCCCTTTGCCAATACCATAGTGTGCTATAAACCCAAGGGTAATGATATTTTAAAAGAGGCTATAATGGGAGAAAAAGGATCCTAAATGACTAAGATATGACCAAATGTGGATTTTGGTATATTTGGTTAAGGGATAAGTGCACACATGTACTAGAAAAAGATCAATAAAGGCCCTAAGATAGGTTTAGGGATAAGTTATGGATAGGGTGGTACCAAGTGACACTCATTTCATTAAAATGACATTTTTGATGAATATATTATCCCAATTTTATTATATAAATGTATTAAATTAAAATAATTATTATAAAAGAAAGAGTGGCATACCTTGGACATACCTAAGAGATCAAGCTCATGAATGCATATATGAATCTATGAACTATGATCCATTGCATGTCTTATGAATTAAAAATGTATGAATCAATACTTACTTATGAACATCAAAAGAAAAATAAAAACTAAGTAAATATATGTGAGAGAGAGAAGAAAGGAATGGATACACCTCACCAAGTATGTTAATCAATCCTAAAACTTGGTAACATCCTTTTTGTGTGTATTTGGGGATCAAATGGTGAATAACATGGATTGGGATGATGGTTATCCCAATCCCATGTATGGGTATCTCAAGAACTCAATTTGGCCTTGAATATATCATTGCCCACCCCTACTCAATGGATCATAACCTATGAATAACTTGGATTGGACTCATGAGTTATCTAACTCTCTCATGTGGGTTGTTCAAGAACTCAAGTAGGATGTGACTCCATCATTTCCTACCTCAACTCTAGTTGATGAATCTAAATATGAAATTATGAAATGTAACTAAAATCATGTAAGATGGATCTGGGCCATATGAAAACCATTACAGATAGAATGAGGCATAAATATAGTGTAAACTTGGTAAAAAATTAGCTAAAAAATGGTGCATATGGTGTCTAGAGTATATGATGTGGAGAATGACATGGATTTATTATTCGATCTGAGATAATTTTTTCCAAACCAAACATATGGAAATAATGTGCCATGTGCATGCCCCCAACTTGGATATCTATGTAAATGGATTCTAGACTAAGTCATAATAATCTATCTATGCATATATTAAATTGAAATAGGAGTGATCATTCCCTACATGATGCCCCCAATATTATAAAAACTTGTATATATGTAAAAATTGAGTATATAATGAACCTATATGATAACATGTGACTAAGACTATGTAAATCTAAACTAACTATTGTACCTTTATAATACTTCCAAAATTTTATATTTATAGGGATATTGGATAGTAGTGTAGTCCCATTTAATAATATTGCATTATGTTATAGAACAACATACTATGTTATTGACCAAATGCATTGTTTTTAAGAAAAACTAAGATGGATCTGATTATGGTTGTGTTTCACTATAATGTTATAAATATGAGCTCTGTAATCTATGTCTATGTGTTGAAAATTATGTGATGAGTACACTGAGATGGCTTGATCTCTACGACAAAACCATGTGAAATCTTGATATTTTAAGGGAAGTTGTTTAACCTCTAAAATAACCATCCTCAAAATAAAATCTATGCATCATGTGTGTTAGATTGAAAACATATGATATCTACATGATCAACCAATATAATGTGTATACATGACATCATAATGTAAAATAATCTGAGCATAAGTTGGTAATGTTAGATGTACAGTATATCTATCATTCACAAGGTTTTTAATGTAAACTTAACAATCTAATCATGTATATGATCAACAAATTTGGACATAATTTGAGTGACTACCTAGGGGGGATGGGGAATGGTGTCTATCAAGGTACCTAAGGAGGAAAGGGGAGATGCATGAGGTCCCTTATAGAATCACAAAGTTTATGTGAATGTAACAAGCAAGAGATAAGTGTCATGGAAATGATACATACAAAAAATCATACATAAAAACACATGATACATGAAAAGTAGGATAATGGACCACAATATAAGGGACATGGGCACATGTCATTAAAGTTGATAAATAACACACATATAAGGACATGTTCAAATGTATACACATATAAAGAGAAACTAAGGTTGAATTAGATCCATAAGGAAGGACATGTTCAAATTTCCACATACACAGTCAAGAAGCACACACAAGGATATGGCCACATGTCTAAAGCATACACATAGTGAAAGGAATTAGATTAAAGCCATAGAACAATGGCATATTGAAATACCCTTGAATAGATGTAGAAGCAAAGAGACATAATCAAATATAAACCAATAAAGATAGAATTGAAATTATACATAAATATTTGGTACAAATACATGTAAGAGAAAAGATGTACATAAGCTAAGTCTATAGTAGTATTAGCTAGAAAATAATTAGTGTAGTATAGGATGATCAATATCAAGATATAACCAATGCTTAATATATGATGTGGAGTATTAACATGACAAACTAGAAGGTTCATATGATGCCCCCAATGGGATAATATATAAATTTTGAATCTGTGTATATGTGTATGTGCTCCAAAGGGTAGATACTAATAAATATGGATCTAGGTAGAGGATCACAATCCTGTAGTAAGTTAAAAACACTCAAAAGGAATAAGTGAATAATGTATGTATGATAACGTCCACTAAAATAACATAGATTACATATATAGTATCTATAAGATAGAAGGAATGTAAACATGAAAATGCATACAATCTAAAATTTGTATTTTCTAAGAAAATATTTAAATGTTTTTGTGTTTTTGAACATATTATATTATTCTTTTTTTTATAAGTATAAGCTATGTACAAGAATAATGAGAATGAAACTATGTACAAGTAATTATGATTTGTTTAGATATAAAATATCCTTAGATGCATGATGCTTAGTGTATTATTCATTGCCTTAGCATTGAGTGAAGCTAGACAATATACCTTATGGCTAAGCCTTTATGAAATTAAGTATGACCCAAGCCAACTTGGTTTGAAATTTCCTTTTGTATCCTCTTTAGCATTGACATTTCTGAGGTTCTCTTTTACAACAAGATCATTTACTTCAAATTATGTGTTATGAAACATGGCTATTGTATGCATATTGGATTCATTTTTTCTATTATTATAGGTACTTTTTAGCTTGGATGTATATGTGATCCAACTTTTATAAGTCATGAAGGCGTATTTATTTATATTGGTCATTATGATAATCCCCTTGAGAGATACTCATAAGGATGGGATTTCTAATTCTAGCAAAATAACGTCTTCAATTTTATATATTAGTGAATAAGGAGTAGTTCATGTCAATGTGCCAATACTAGTGTAGTAAGCCCATAGTTCATAGATAAGCTAATTATTCTAATCATCATTTAATTTGGTAACCATTTTACACATGATTCTATTAATTATATTCTTTTTATCCTATGCTTGACCATTACCCTATGGGTAGTATGAAGTATAGAATGTGTGTTAGTTATTATATTTAGCACAAAAATGTATTTACTATTTTATTATTAAAAGAAGTTCCATTATTTATAATGATGTTGATGGTAGGCCAAAATTGTAAATAATGTTCATCATGAGAAAGTAACATATGTCTTATCCATTTTTGTATTGCATTGGGATAGCTTCCACCCACCTAGTAACATATTTTTTAGCTATAATGATAAATTTTGTCCCCTACTAATTTTGGGTGGATTTTACCAATTAGACCAAATTCTCATAGCATGAATGGCCATGGGGAGATAATAAGTTGTAATTATTGTGAAGGAACATGATGTGAATTATTTTTATTGACATTTTTCACATAGTTTAGCATATTATTAGTATTTTAGTTCCATGGTGGGCCAATAATATCCCTGCTAAAGTAATTTATGTGACATTATTTTCTTGCTTAAATGGCCACCACATTTATTGTCATGTACTTGGTTTATGGCTAGATTAACTACATCAGATATCAAAAATTAGAGTATGCGTCCATTAAAATATTGTTTAAATAAGTATCCCCTAATGATTATGTAAAGAAGGTCATTTCTCTATAATTTTTAGTTATCCTTCTTGGTGAATGTGTCTAGGATGATAGATTTGTGCAAAATTTATAAATATTAGAAAACCATTTTGATGCTATTGTACTATGAATTATGGCTAAAACTGATAGAGCTATGATATCAACATAGGATAATGATGGTAACTGTAATAATTTAATAATGAATATATTTTTTTCATCATTGATGTCAATAGGAATAAATTATGTTGCACTTACCATTACATCAACATGTTGATTCTATTTTAGAAGAATATTTTTTATAGATAAATATTCAAATTGAGCATGTAAACATTGAACCATATTATTTTAAGGAATTACATATTCTTACTTGGTTTAGTAAACATCTATAAATATATTAATAACCAAATATGAATACCCATAGACTCTAATAGATTTTATTTGGAGAGTCTAAGATGAATAGAGGCCAAGGATAAGTGCCTTGTATTCTATGATATTATTTGTGCATGAGAAAGTTAATCGATATGTAAGTGGCACTTTTACCTAGTGAATTTATTCTAACTTTGGTGCTTTATGCACATCTAGAACCATCAAAGAATATTTTCCATGTGTTGGGAGTAATGTTGTAAACTATGAAATCATCTCTAATGTTATCAAAGATGGGCATGTAATAGTGGTGTTGTTTCCAATTAGTCTACAATTATTTTGACCTTTATGTATTTTTATAACATGTTTTTTATATCAAACTCTATGATTAGCATTACCCATTTCTCTATATAGATGGATAGGTGTGGTTTGTACATAATTTTTTTAAAGGATCTTCTTTTGTTATAACTTATGTCTCATTATTGATCATATAGTGTCAGATATTTATGTAGAGAATACAAGAGCTAAACAAAGTTTTCCATTGTGGAATAATTTTATTCATAATCAAAAAGTGTGTGACTGATGTAGTAAATAGATTGATCTTTGTTTTGTTCATCATATTAATCCAAAAGTGCACCAAGTACATGATTAGTGGCATAAATGTAAAGGAGAAGTGACCTATCAGGTATTGGTGGTATTAAGATAGGTGGATTTAACAAGTATTATTTGAATGCATGAAATATTTATTAGCATGCAATATCCCATTAGAATTTGGTATCTTTCTTGAGTAATCTTGTGAATGACTGAGTCTTATATGCTATTTGTGCCACAAAATGACATATGGCCTAGATTTAACCCTATAAAGATCAAAGTTATTTTAAGTTTATAAGAGGAGATATATTCATTCTAGGTTTAAAGTTCTTTGGATATAACTCAATACCATGTTGGGATATTATGCATCCTAATAATTTATCATATGTGACATTAAATATGAATTTATTTGGATTGAGTTATACATTGTATTTTTTCAACATTTCAAAAATATGTCATAAATTAACTACATGACATTGCCGCTCTTTTGATTTAGCTAATAAGTCATCAATGCTGTATTAACCTATTTTATGAATTAGATTATGAAAAAAGTGGCTTATATTTTATTTTTATGTTTTTATAGGATTATTTAATCCAAATTACATGAATATGTAGAAAAAGCTACCCCATGGTATGGTAAAATAAGTTTTTCCTTGATCATGTTCAGCTATCTTGATTTGATTATAACTGACAAAACCATTCATGAAAGAAATCATCTTGTATCCTAATGTGGAGTCAACTATCATATCAATATTAGGTAAGGAAAATTAATCCTTAGTACATGATTTATTTAAAGCTATGGAGTTGAATAAAATTAAAAAATTTCTTTTAGAATTAACAATCAGTACAATGTTGTATACCCATTAGGGGTAAAAATTGGTCAAATAAAACCTGCATTAAGGAGACATTAGATCTCATCTTTGAATGTCAGAGCCACCTTAAGATGAAATTTTCTAATATTTTATTTAAATATCTTTGAATATGGATAGATTATAATCTTGTGTACTATGATTTAAGGATTAATGCTTGGAATATTTGAATAGGATGAAGTGAAATTTTTAGGTAAGTCCTTTAAAATATGTTAAATATTTGAATCATCTTATTCATGTAGGGTGATAAATAATAATATTATTCAAGGATTAGTTTTCATGCCATAATTGAATTCAATCACTTATTATTTAAGTAATGTAGATCGATAAACAATGTAAGGTGTTGTAGGTAATGTGTCATTTGTGTGAGTTAGGATATTATCTAGAACATCAAAAATCTCATCGAAGTATGCCTAGGTATTCATTGAATTATGAAACCTATTATTATGATATAGGGAAGGGATATAATCATATTCCCCTAAGAATTTTAAGAGAGATTCATCATTGGTGAATTCATCAAAAGTGGGTAGATCTGGGGAAATTGTATCATCAATAAGGTTAGGGTACACAACTAAGAGTATAGAGATATGATTTATTGGGTTGTCTATTTGTGGAATAGGTGGAAAAAATGCTATATGATAATAATAATGGTGGGAAGACTCAACATTATATGTGTTATCCATATATCAGAGTTTCTACCTATCTTTTTATCAAATGCCTCAATAGGATTGAAAATTCATTGTTCATGTTTTCTGAGGCCTTGTTATGTATATCCCTTTTTTTTAATATTTTATTATCAAAAATGAATTAAATTTGTTATCATGTATTATTTATTTATCTCTGGGAGTAATATGTGATCTCTAAATAGTAGATTGCATAGGTGTTGTAGTAAAATCCATGTGAGGAATATAGTGTGTAGGCTTTATATTCTGGTAATATTTGAATGGTTCCTGATCTATAGGGAATGTATATATAACATTTGTAACTAAATTTTAAACTTGAACTTAAATTTGAGGAGACTACGTGCATATCATGAATCCAAAGTCTCCCAAGAAAGATATTATAATTAAGATCATTGGTCATAATTTAACATGTTGTATGTAGTGTTTAGGTCCCAATGTAATATTTAGTGTTATCTGACCTAAAACTTTACATGTAATATTATAAAATCCTTGGACGTTTATATACAAATTATCCAAATCCTTAGAATTATATTCAAAATTCAAATAAAAGATAAATTAAAAATAATTAACCTTGATCCATTATCAACTAACACTCATTTGACACATACATTGTTAATACGTAATTAAATGTAAAAAGGTATATGTTGGTCTATGCGGTGATGAGATGGGAGATACCATTTCTTAAAGTAAATGTGCTCTTTGGTCTATTTTATAATATTAATTATAGAATAAACATAAGTTGTATTTATTTTGATTGGTATCCTAGTGTCATAGTGTGTTACATATAAGACATATTTATATGTGTCATAATGTTATAGAAACTCTAAAATGGAAATGATGGATTTAGGGACATTGATTTGGTTGACCAAGCTATAACCATAGGTTTTACTATCTTACTATTACTCAATATGCATTTTGGACATCATATCATGGTCCACGAGATCTATTATGGGCATAGAGATGGTAGTAAATGTAGGATAGTAGTTAGATGGGTAGGTTCAAGAAGTAGGAGGGATAAGTGAAACCACTGATTTTCTTTTATGTCTAGTAATGGTAGGTAATGAATCAAAGTGAATCAAAGAGAAAAATAAATCTAAAGGATATTGTTTAATTTTAGGTGTTGTGGTTTTTTATCTTATTTACTATATTGTCTACGTATGCAACAATGTGTGGCTTGATGGAGTTTCACAAAAGATAAAATTAACATGCTAGAGAGATTATTAAACTTTGCATAAGAAAGTAATAAGATATCATTTATCATTATTATCATGATTATAAATAATACGAAAATAAAATATATGGATATGACATATGAGTATGAGGTTTTTATAAATCTGGAAACATAAATCCAAAATATAATATAACAAAGCCACTTCAAGGGGAAAACCTCCACAAGAATGCAATAAGAGAAATAATTCATATATGATGATTAAAGACTAACCACTACATCTTATATATACTCTACTTATCCATGGTTATTCTATAGGCTGACCTACTAATAACATATAGAAATGTAACAAGCATATAAAATAGGTATGTAAGACACAAGTTGTCCACACATATCCCTAGACACACCAATAGTTAAGGGCATATAATGCCCCTCCCCTTCAAAACAACATTGTCCTCAACATTAAGGCACCTCTGGATGTTGATACACAAATGCTTCATCCTCCCAAGTGAGATCTTCACATGGTAGATTATTCCATTTGATCAAGTACTCTATAATCATCTAGGTCACAACTACTTAGTGTGCATGTGAAAGATTGCCTCAAGATCAAGAACAACTCTTTCTTCTTCATCCAATTTTGGTAACTATATTTGAGTGACAACTCTATGTCTAATGATTTTCTTTAGGCATGATACATGAAATATTATATGTATGCTAGTGGATGAACAAAACTCTAACTTGTAGGCCACATTACCAATTTTTTGAAAGATCTAATAAGGCCCATAATACTTAGGGGATAACTTTTTATCCATTTTTTGTTACAAAAATGATATCTACTTATATGGTTGTAAGTGAACAAAGACCTAATCACCAATGTCAAAATGCCTCTCACTTCTATGTTGATTTTCCTATTACTTCATGCAATTCTGGGCCATAGCTAAATTTTCACTTAAGCTTGCAAAGACCTCCTATTGATAGTGAATATATTATTTAAATACACAAACTTTAGGATAGAACTTAAAGATTGAAGTGATGGATGGAGGATGTATCCATATAGTGCTACAAAGGGAGACATTTTAGAAGAACTATGAATAGAATTATTATACCACCATTCAACAAGTGGTAACCAATGAACCCATTTATCCTATTTATCAGAAACAAAACAATAAAGATATCCTTCTAGACGTTTGTTGACTACCTTAGTCTATCCATCAGTTTGAGGGTGATAGGATGAACTATGATCCAATTGGGTGCCCAAACATGTAAATAACTCAGTCCAAAAATTACTAGTGAAAATGGGATCTCTATCACTAACAATGATCTTAGGGGTCGCATGAAATTTTTAAACTATATTCAGAAAAGTAAAAACTACTATACTAGCAACAAATGGTTGTGATAAAGAACAAAAATGAGAATACTTATTGAGATGATCCATAACAACCATGATAACATTTTGATCATCAGATCTTAGTAACCCTATAATGAAATCCATAGATACCTCTTCCCAACACTAGCGATGGATGGATAAAGGATATAAAAGACATGCAGTTTTAGTGGTTTTTCCTTTGTTTTGTTGATAGATCATACATTTAACCATATATTTTTGGACATCCCCCTTGAGTCCTTCCCCAAAAAAATCCTGCTTGATTCTTTGATAGGTTTTCAAATATCTTTAATGACCCCCAAGTGGAGTTACATGAAGTTCCTAAAGGATTTTGTGTTTAAGAATAGAATTATTACATATGTATAATCTATCTTTATACCATAATGATTTACTCTTCCATGTGAATTTTTCAAATCCACCTAAACCTTGTTGAATATTTTGAATCAAATCAGGGGTAGCACTATCATTTTCCCATTTTGATCATGCTTCTTCTAGCCAATCTACCTACAAAATGGTTATGGCACATAGCAATGCCTCAATTGATTCATCTTTTCTAGATAGTGCATCTACCACCACATTATCCTTGCATTTTCTGTAAACTATTTCAAAATCATAGCCTAAAATCATAGTTACCCATTTTTTTTGTTCTTTAGATGATGACCATTGCTCCAAAAAATATTTGAGACTATCGTAATTAGTCTTTACCTAAAAGTGATGACCCATTAAATAAGGTCTCCATTATTTGACTACATGCAAAATAGCCATCATTTCTTTCTCATATATGGGTTTGTGCTGATTTTTACCTTTTAGTTGAAGACTTTCAAATGTAAGTGGTCTACCTTCTTGCATGAGTAAAACACCCATACCATACCTAGATGCATCACATTCAATGACAAAAGTCTTGGAAATATTAGGAGCGGTCAATATTGGAGTGGTACACAACTAATTTCAATTGTTCAAATTCCCTGGTAGATGTATTAGTCCATTAAAAGGAGTCTTTCTTTAACAAAGAGGTTAGTGGAGTTGTAATGCTACCATAATTTTTGACAAACCTATGATAGTAACTAGTTAGCCACAAAAATCCTCGAAGTTGCTTGACTATCTTAGAAATTAGCCAATCCACCATTGCTTGGATTTTTTTATGATCCACTTTCAATCCTTCATGAGAAACTAGATGACAAAAATATTAAATCTCACAAGCCCTAAAAGTACATTTCAAAGTTTTACCATATAATTGATGTTGTTCCAAAATTGAGAGTACATGTTACACGTGTTGCAAATGGTCTTCCCAATTTTTACTATAAATGAGGATATCATCAAAAAATACCAAAATAACTTTCCTCGAAAATAGTCTAAAAATAGTATTCATCAAACTGTAAAAAGTAGATGGTGCATTTATTAGACCAAAAGGCATAACCAAAAACTCATAATGGTCCTCATGAGTCCTAAAAGATATTTTGTGTATATTAATCATGGATATAGATTTTATGATACCTAGAATGTAGATTTAACTTGGTAAAATAAAAATCATTATTCAATTCATCTAGTAAATCATTAATGACAAGAATAGTAAACTTATCTTTGATAGTGTACTTGTTGAGTTCTCTATAGTTAGGACACATCCTCCAAGTGTTATCTTTATTTCTCACCATGACAAATTGAGAAGAATATTCACTTTGGTTATGGCCAATGATTCCTATAGCCAACATCTCATGTACCATCTTTTAAATTTCACTTTCTTGGGCATAGGGGTACCTTTATGGCTTGATATTGGGTGGTGTACTACCAAGAATAAGTTTGATAGCATGATCATGTGTGTGGCTAGGTGGAAGTACTTTTGGAATATCACTAAAAAAAAATTTAATGACCATTAATCACTTATTTTAGATCAAGAGGTGGTGATGGGTAAGTTGATTTTACCTTCATGGAAACTAAACAAGCTATGAATCCTTCAACACCTTTATAGAGAATCTTTGTAATGTAATGGGAGATAACAAGTTGTGGAGATTTAGCCTTTAATACCCTTATCTTAAATATCCTTTCTTTAG
This sequence comes from Torreya grandis, assembly GCA_037957365.1. Lineage (NCBI taxonomy): Eukaryota > Viridiplantae > Streptophyta > Pinopsida > Cupressales > Taxaceae > Torreya > Torreya grandis. Next base: position 724,042 of record JARHVA010007091.1, read on the forward strand.
AATTAAAGTATTTGAATAATTCTTGGAAATTCATCTCCATAGTGCCTAAAGTGGTAAGCCAATATACTCATATAACAATACTAGCTCCACCTATATGAATAACAAACATAGGAGAATCCAAAAATTAGTCTCCCATGGCCAAATTAATACTATGATATTTTCCTAAATAGCTAATAGTACCACCATCTATAATCATAACCTAAAATTCTAAAGCTAGATAAATAAAATAGTTTAAACGAGTAGCAAACTTACTATTGATGAAGTTGTGTGTGCTCCCACAATCAATCAAGATAGTAAATTTTTATTTCTTAAGGAAACCCATGACCCTAAGATTTTGGAAGGTACTAATAATTTAAAGTACATGACAAGAAATAGTAGGCTTAGAGTCTTCATATTACTCCTTAAGAACTTCTTCATCCTCAACATTTGTCTCTTCATCATCTTCATCCTCATTAGCACCCTAAATGTAAAACAAGTTATTTTTAGCATAATGATGGTATTTTCTCCATTTTATGTCACAACCATAACAAAACCATTTAGCTCACTTCTCCTTAATTTATCATTATGTCAATCTAGTGGGTTGTTAAAATGATGGTGCTAGAAAGGTGTGATCACAACTAGTAGTGAATGTTTTCCTTTTGACCATCTCTTTTTCTTCTACCATATGTTCCCTAGGGATATATTTTGATACAAATGCTAGGAGAAAAATTTAAACCTTTAATTGGATGATATATTTGAGGCCACCTAAAAAAGGATCAATCAAATTTACCTCAGTGATGTCTTCCACATGTAAAGAGAGATTTTGAAACTAATGAATATAATCCTTCATATATCTTATTTACCATAGTTTGGCTAATTGAAGAAAATAGTTTTTAGATACATCATTATTATAATGAGTCAAAAAATAATCCATGAAAATAGACCATGTAACAAGAGCATCATTCTTTTTCTTTTGAGAACACAACCAAAAATACCAAATGAACTGATCAGGTTCCATGTATAGAGATGCCACTATCACCTTTTGGGAACTAAGATTTTGATATAGCTCAAATAAATTTTAAATTTGGGTAATCCAAATTAGATGATCCTTACCATAAAACTTACGTATGTCCACTTTTGGCAACATCAATTTCACACTAGTATGAGAGTTGTTGGTGTTGAGAGGAGGAGTTGAATGTTGAAGTGGAGGGTTGTTAGGTTAAAACTAAGATGTAAGGGTAACCAATTGCATAGTGATATGATGCAATTTAGTGTGAATCCCATTAATCTCTTTGTGCTTCCTTGAAATATCAACTTCAACTACAAAAAATTCATCACACCTTACCAAGTTCTTTATGTCAGCTTAAAGATCAAAAATTACCAAATCTAAAGTTCTAGATTCCATGTCATCGACAGAAGGAGTCTTAGGAGTTTTTGGTGCCCCTTTATTTTTTGAGTCGAAGGACCTACCATAAACCAACCCTAGGAGGGTTTTTACCTCAAAAAAAGTGTACCAAGAGATGATACCATTATGTTCACCTCACTAAGATGAATCCAGCGATTGCCTTTATGCACTAGGGTAAAAATTTTGGGACAAAAAAGTGTACCGATAAATATACCATTGTAATCATCTCACCGAGATGAATCCAATGATTGAAATTGTGTAAGAGGAAAAATATTCAGACTTTATTTTTTTCTATTTTAAAAAAAAAAAGCATTTTAAGTAATACTGCACTAAAAAAAAAAATTCTTAGATTGCAATTTATGTTTTTTCACTCCTCCCAAAAACCACACCTCATTAGATCTATAAAAATATGCCATAGTAAATTTTCCCAAATCAAAACTTTGATACCAATTGTAATGAAATTACTTATATATTTACACAAATTAACATATAATAAATAGATATGAGAGATCACACAATAATATTCAATAATAAAGTAGAATACTAGATAGTATAGTAGAGCCACTTCGAGGGGGAAACCTCCAAAATAATGCAATAAGAGCAGAATAATTCATATATGATGATTAAATACTAACCACTACCTCATAAATATAGTCTACTTAGCCATTTTTATTCCATAGTCTGACCTATCTAGGAACATAGATAAATGTAAAAATTATATAAAAGAGGTATGTAAGTCACAAGTCAGCCACGCATATCCCTAGACATACCAATAGTTAAAGGTGTAACAATAGTGCATTACACTAGTGTCCTCTAATACCATGATAATGACCATGAGTGGATGGAATAGTGATTATTTAGGAGGATGTTTACCTTGTTATGAGAATCCTATGTCTATGTAAGTAAGTCTTGAATCATTGTATGTTCCCTATTTTGACGGATTTTAATGTGTAACCCTAGGCCTCCATACTTGTTTGGGCTTTTTAAATAAACAATTATAAGTAGAGTAGAATTATCAGGGTAGGTTTTACATGACTTAAACACCCCATGTGTTAAATTTTTATTTCATACTAAAAACTCAGAAGGGGATCAATCCTCGTGTAGTTCTCCCAATATAAGTATTGGTGAAAGTGTAAGTGAATGATATTATGAATGCTATTTTGAATTATTTAAGTATGTATTGATATTGTAAACCTATGTAATATATGATTTGGACTAATATAGATTGGTATATACATAAATAAGGTATAATAGGGATCAATGACCTTGATTTGCAAAACTATTTCTGAGTTTGTTCATGAGAGTTACATTTATTTTCCATCCAAGTGATAAATGAATTAGAGTGGAATTTATATAGGGTTTTGGTGCTTGTCGAGACATGAAATGAGTCTAAGCCAACCCTAAAATGATTAAGGAAGTGGAAATATATTTTTTAGGGGTAAATAAGGCTAAATTTCAATAACATTACCCCTTTTCCAATAGTATAATGCGTTATAGACCCAAGGTCTACACTATTGTCCAAGTCACTAGAATGGGTGAAAAGGGGTCTTAAATGCCTAAGAGATGGCCTAATATGGATTTTTTTAATTTTGTTAAGGGTTGAGTACACACATAATCTATAAAAGGATCAAATTAGGCCCTAAGATAGGTATAGGCTTAAGCTAACGATAGGTTGGTATCAAGTGACATTCATTGCATTCAAATTATATTTTAAATTACTACAAATATGTATTCTAACCTTTGTTTCCTATAAAACACTATTACTACTCAAACCATGTTCACTTATCCATGGGTGACTACCCAAATTTATAATTAAAACCCCAATGGATCTATATTTCAAATAATACTTCAATTTATAAATACCTTAGTGGACAAGGTTACAAATATTAATCAAAATTATTTCAATTCTCCTTGTGCTATTAATTCCCATGTTGTGATACATAACCCTTTTGCACCTGAGATATATTTGCATCTTTTACCAACTATTTTTATTATACCTAAGTTCACATTGTATGATGGCAAGGATGATCCTAGGCAACATATTTGATATGTCTATGCATCATGCATTGATTATGCCTCCAATGACAAAATTTTGACTAAATAATTTGCAATAAGCCTCAATGACTATGCTTTGAGATGGTTTTATGATTTACCTCTCCAATCCAAAAATCATTCAACCCTCTTGTAGATAAGTTTTCAACACACTTTTCCATTAATATTTCTAAAAAGGTTTCTTATGCTCAAATTACCAAAATTAAAAAAGGAACAAATGAACCTATAAATAAATATGTCTTGAGGTATAAGAAAATGTTGGCTAAAATGACTAATCCTATTTTAAGATGAAGAATTTCAAGACATATTCAAGTAAAGTTTACTTGATCCTTTTCATGAGTTAATTATTTTAATAAAATTATATATATTTTGATGGCTTATGACATGTTGTCTAAAATTTTGAAATGAAACTATTTCATTCAAACAAATTAAGTATGTGGAAAACACACTGACTACATCTACATCAAATTCCAAATTTACAATCAAACTAAGTTATAAGGTAAAACCTACTAAGACTAAATAGGAAATAACCACCATAGTTAATGTACTTTCATAGTAGCCTAATTGGCTTATCTTATCTAATGCAACAAGGAGACATTTACATGATTACCTGAGTCTCCCACTTCATTAATCCTATTTGTGGTAGAGTGTCATCTTATATCTCTCCCTCATCCTACAAAGGTTAATATGATTATACCTCTACCCAAATAATTTGATACAAATGTTTATTGTGATTATCACTAGGGACTAGGGAATTCTATAAGTAGATGTTTCATCTTAAATCATAAGATCCAAGGCCTCATTGATAATCAAAAGATTACATTTGATTATCCTCCCAAATAATTACTTTCATAACCTAGCGATCACTAGAAATAAAAAATATTTAACAATCCTTTGTAAGATCATTATAAGAAAGAACCAGATGCGAAAATGGCATATAACTCACATCCTCTTTCATCACATTATGATCACCCATTATATGTGATTATTTTTATGACATACACCTCCTATGGTTTAGATACCTTCTATTACTTTTGATGACATTGAGGTTAAGGATGATGACTTTAATCTTAATTATTTTTTCAATCAATATTCCTTGATCACTAATGTATAAACAATGTTATGATTGATAATGGTGTAAGTGAAAATGTTTACACCATGACATTACTTTCACATCTAGGTTATACTCATCATAATTTGCATCCTTTTACAAGATCACTTAGAGAATGAAATGGGACCTCCTAGAATATTCTTGGTGAGATTGACCTACCTTTATATGTCAATCATGCACATGTGGTTACTATTTTTTAAATCATACATTCCATTGGAATATTTGATATTTTATTATGAAGACCTTGAATCCATATAGTTTGAGCATTAAATTTATAGTTTGTGGGTGTGTTAAATAATTTCATGTAATCAAGTATTTATAGTTTTGATAATTCCATATGAGTATCCTCTTAAATAATAAATGTTTATACCTAATTAGCTAATTATCAAACCTGCTAAGGTTAATACACCATAAAATGGTAAGCAACAGGTAATATCCTTTACTAGGTAACCATTACTTGAGAGAACAATAAATGAGAGACACAGAGTGGATTCCATGAAATCCCCATCTTCTATTACAAACCATATTTAGGCATCCACAACACCTAAACATGTTTTTACTGATTTTATTCCAAATAAACCACAAAGTACATAGAGATGGGTTCTATGAACCCCTATTCCTTTAACTACTACTTCAAAACCTCAAATTCCCATTATACACATAAAAATTATCACATATATTATATTGATTAATATTACACCTATGTATGTTCTTTGGTAGTACCACCAATTCCTTACACTAGGTTTTGAGTGGGGAGATACCTATGACCATCCTTTGGATGAGATTATAGGATAATTATTCCATCTTCACATATTATATAATACCAAAAAATAAAAATAAAAAATAAAAAATTGAAAAATAATTTCATCATAAACATGTTTTATTATATCCTTGGTATTTGTATGTTAGGTCTATGTTGATGGATAACATATCAGTTACTTCTACATACACTTGTGTGTCATGCTTGTACTTGAGTCTAATATAAACATACATAAATACATGATCTATTCATATTTTTAATGTTGTGCCTTCCCTCTACTCATGTCATGTGGATATTAGGGGCATCCACATGTATGATCACAATACTTCTAGGTTATATCATTCTATGACCACTTAAAATTATCAAGTTTTGAGTTCATATATGTAATTATGCATGTTTTTATCCATGCTTATACCTTTTACAGTGTTATTTATATGTTATGTACTTGACATATTTTTTAACACATTTGATCCATAGGCTACTATTATATGTTTATGTTGGTTGATTATGCTTTCCTTTATTCACTTCCTTGAGTGTCTTGCCTTGCTATTGTATTTCTTGTTTTATCATTTGAATATTCTCTTTGGTTTGTTTCCCTCATTCCTTTGTATGCTTTCTTTGACATTTGAGTATGCCATTTCTTATTGTATGGACATTTGAATATGGCATTACTTGTTGTATAAACATTTTAATACATCATTATTGATTTTGTGGATATTTGACTAAGTCATGTCCCTTAAATTGTGTGGAATTTGAACAAGACCCTTATTTATGGTCTCTTATGACCATTACATGTTGACTTGATTTTGAGTGCTCTTTTTTGGTTGCTTGTTTATTTCTTTATCTTATCCTACTGATATCTAAATTATGCCATGATATTTAAGATGCATATTAGGCCTTCATGTGGTTACATTGTTTTAAGCACTTTAATGATACATTTACCTAGACATGTCCTATATACTACATGGTTCCATTCATAAATTATTCAGTTGTCTTCTTCTTTTGAGGTGAGGTAACTATTAGTTCTTATCTTCCCTCATTTCAGAATGGGGTCATATTAGTGGAGACATGTCATAGAGGCATGTTTTAAAATATTTACACCTTTTTAAAATTCAATGGGGACATCTCATATAGTCATGGCTTTCACACATTCATAATTTCAGATTCAGAGAGGGAATTCTTTAGAAGTTTGTTCTCAACACGTATTTAGTATTCAATACAACTAAATTAAATGGGGGCATGTTTTTGGAAACGTATCCTCCACATTGGAACTTATATAAATTTCCATATTTATCAATATATATTGGGGAATGTTATGGTAACATGATACCCACACTTGTGAAAAAATCAAAATTAGCCAAAGCACATAGTCATATGATTCAAATTCATACTTGTGGAAGAATTCTATATATTACTACCATTTTTATACATAAATTTAGAATAAGACATATCTATGGTGCATATGTTATGTAATGTGTATATAATAATTCAAAATATAAATGTTTTAGAGTTCAAATTTCTTTTATAGACTATCATTGCCTACCAAGTCAAACTGTTATGGATTATATTAAGCCAATCTACTTAGTAGTTGGTTTTCCTTTTGGTATAGTTGACAAGATTAAATCACTTAATCTTTCCAAGTTTTTAGGTTGGACTTAATTACATCATCTAACCTCACCAGTTTGATAGTATGAGTTAACTTGGTTCACTTATACTCACCAGGTTATTATTATGATTATCAGATCCTAATTTCTCACTAATCTAATTTACCTGATTATTCATAGATTATTTTGGTTGACAAACTGATTAATTACTATTTAATTAAGTGATTCATATGATGTTATGGGATAATTGTAATTTTTTTGACTATATGATTACTTTTTTATGAGTTAGTTTCACTTATATATTCTTTATATTATGATTATGTGATTAGTTTTTATAGTAGTGTTTTATATATTTATTGACGTCTACAGGCTAACTACCTTCTTGTCATGATTTAGATCCAAGATAGATCCATCCCTTAGATCATGATGGAGGGAGATCATATTTAGAAAGGATGGCATAGATGCATGTGTTGGGGGATGTTAGAGTAAAATTTAGAAGCCATGCACACACCACAATAGATATCACTCATTTTATGTATTGGTTGAATTGTTAGGTATAATATGTCATATTTTGTTAGTTTTATTTTATTGGTTAATTAATTTCCTTATATATGAGTTATTTTTCATTTAATATGTGGATTTAATCATGTGATTTTATTATGACTATATTAGATTGACTGAGTGCATATTATTTCTTTTGTTCAAGATGTATTATTAAATTCATGATTACATGTGACATTGTCTTAATGATCTAGTAAATCTATTTGATTAATATTTACTTAATGTTGCTTATGGATTAGCCAAAATGTGTTTTTAATATCTTAATACTTTATCTAGTTAAAATATGATATTATGTAAATATCATTATTTGGCTTAATCCCCTTATGTATAAAAGATAGTTAAGGTATTTGGATATTATATATAGTGGTATTGACCAATAACTAAATTGTATTTAATATCATTGTGCTTGATATTATTATAACAAGTGTTTAATTTGTTATTACATTAAAAACTTATTATAAATTTACATTGGTCACTTTGTTATTAGGAGCCATGTTGATTTGAATCCTTGTTAAGATGATCAAATAACTACCTAAATTATTCTAAGAACTAAACCTCGCTAAGGTTTGAATGCATAGACAATTAGTTCTATGAAAAAAAAGACTTGGTTAAAGGTAAGTTGGTGAATGGGGCTGGAAGGTCAATGAATATGTATCTTTTGCTTAGTTATTAAAATTATTAATTAGGAACTTTTGATAATGTTCAAGGTTTCTAAATTGAGTTGACTAAGGTTAATGATCATTTTTATCTTAAGATTATTGAATTTGAAAGACTAAATGAAGAATGGTGACAAACTATATGTTTTTTATGGGTATAGTGGCATTGAAATCACCATGCATAAGTCTATCCACTTGTTACTCCACCATGGATTTGGGAGATATGGGTGGAAAATATATGCATGGAGAAGAAAGTGGTAGTTGGGTTGAGAGGAGAAGAGATAAAAAAGAAAGAGATGGACAAGATTAAACATAAGATATTGGAGAATAGTGGATATTAATAATAATAGAGAGGAGCTTAGATCAATATGGTTTGACATAAAAGAAATGGAATGAATTTTACTAGGTTGGTAATGCATTTAAATTCTTGTCTGTATGAGGTTGTATATAAGGGTTTCAAGTAGTTACACTTGTTATAATATAAATGTATAAATATTGGGCCCTATGGATGGATTATCCATCCATATAACCCAATATATATACTAATAAATCCTAAAACCTAAATCCTAGGTCTATATGCAATTTTTGTAGTCCAAATTAACTCTATGTAAAAAGGTTGTAAGGCAATGTGGAAAGAAACTAGGTTGATTTAAACTTAGATTTTTTTTCTTAAGAGAAATGTATAAGGATATATATAGGGGTAGGTACACACACACACACACACAAAAACACACACACACACACACACACACACACACACACACACACACACACACACACACACTACAAGTCTTTATCGACCAAGAGTATATATGCATACACACACCCACTTATATATATATATATATATATATATATATATATATATATATATATATATATATATATATATTATATATATATACATATATGAACATTAATAATTTATTATATAGATATACAAATAATTGATTCAAAATAAAATGACAAACATTAATCAAGATTTGAATCTAGGTTAAATGGGGATTCCAAGTTATAATGTTTATCTTATATATTGTATTATGCATACATTATGAAAATCATGACTAATTCTAGTGAAACTATAGTTTTTTTGTGGTATATTCTATGTATTTATGAGCATGTGCTCTAAATTAGTATAGACTAAGTATTGGGTAGTGGAGAAAAATGTATGACTATGTAGTGGTTATAAACTTGAGTAGGGACATTAGAAATTCGTATGTGAGTTATATATTATAACTTGTGTTTTATATTGTGTCATATAAAAGAAATAGAAAACCATTACTATAAGTCTAGGAAATCTTTCTATCAGCTGCGGGAGTTTATTATCCAATTAAAATACATTATTAGGCATTTGGTTGAATTAATATTAGTGTTCATATGATTCATAATTTTAGGTTGCATATGAATATGAGTAATATAAATATATATTTTAGGATGAATGAGAAAAATTAGTGTGAAAGCTTAAGAATTCATGTATATGTAAATCCTCTACATATTAATTTTCACTTAATATGTTTGAATTAGATAAAAGAGATAGTGAGTTAAGAATTATATATGTGGTGATAATATGTAGATAAATTCAAAACTTGACGATAAAAAAGGAACAATATATAAAGATAACTATGTTGATTACATTATTTATATGTTTTATTGTTATAAAATGGTTGATGTAATATTTTAAAGATTTAAATACATTTTTTATTTATGAAATATTTCATTTATTTTAAATTAGAATGTACAATTGAGATAGAAGTGTGCCATATTCCATATATGTCTATACTAGTTTTTACTTATGTATTTATATAGAGAGATTACATATGTATCAAGACACCAAATGAGTAGTATTTATCTACCCTATATTTACATGTTTATCTTGGATAAATAAAATAATAATAATGTTGATGTATTCAATCACCAGACTATGTTATTAAATATGTTCGAAAATTAACAAGATATTTTGAATGAACATGGTTATTAATAATATATAGGTATAAAGATCAGTTTAGTATTCATACATGTATATATTTATTCTATATGAGGAAATTAAAAAATATACATATATATTGTAGATAAATTATATGTGAAATGTATGCTTGTGAGTATGGTAGATAATGTAATTATTTATTTGATATAGGATATAGATTGTCATAATCAAATGCAAATAGCTTGTATATGTATCAAAAGATAACATGAAAACTAGATCATTGATTAATTCAAAGCCTTAAATAGAATTAAGGATTGAATATTATATGTTGTGAGTCATGCATATGGAAAAATAATGGAAATAGATGTTGTGATCTTGATAGTTTTAAATTTGAGTTACTTTGATGATTATTAACTTGTAAACTAAGTATAATTATACTCAGGGGGTATGTCCTATGTGGATTGTACTTATTTAAATATATTATTTTTAAATTAAATAATATGTTTGGGATTCATTACATAATTTTAATGGACAAAATGTATGTATTTTAATTATGTCCATACTTATCATGTTTTATGCTTGTTGATAGGAATTAATCCATAGGAATATCTTTGTTATATATGTATTTACCAAATCTCGCATTGTTTATTCTAAATAAGTAGGATATGGACTTCCATAGCTTACTTAACATCACCAATTCTAGATGAAGGTGATTTGATCAAGTGGTGTGTTTGAATTTGATTGACTCTAGAGATCATTATATATGTGAAAACTTTGACTAAAATAATGTATAGTTAAACATTTTCATTTCATATGTATGATTTACATTTTGTGAGATATCCTTTTATAATATATTTTTTCTATGTTACACATCATATATTAGATATATTATAGCACATAAGTACTAGCTTGTCTCTTTAGATTCCCACACCATCACTATCTATACATATGTGAAGGAAGGGCCATCCTTATTTAGGGGATTGTGTAGGGGATCGCTGGTCCATGGTTGGTGTGGAAAAGTGATAGGATGATGCTCTCCCTCTCTACAGTAGTACTTATTTGAATATTACACTTGAGATTACCATAGATACTAGAGTTTATGAAAATCATGCTCCAATGAGCCTTGTATATTGTATTGTGTTTCTTATTGAAACATTATTCTTGGTGGAAATGTAATTAATTACTCATTGTAAATTTAAAATAGTGGATATATTAGTATACCAGATGTGGCTGGAAATATGTAATTAATTTCTATATGTAGTTATGTTTTAGTTCATAAGATGCTAGTGATCAGTAACTAATGGATGTTACATGTTTATTTTATGGTTATCATACTTAGTGTGTTATATTATGGTCACTAATTATATTCTCATGGTGAAATATAATGAAATATTATTTGGAGTTTAATTAAAAATATATTATTATGTTGTTCTAGTAAATCCCAATGGGGATGTTACATTATGGTATCAGTGTTGTGGCTCAAACTCTAAGACTTAATGAGTTTTCTAAAAAATTTATATCCTTATATTTAGTAAGAAGGAGAATGGTGATATAGAGATAATTTGGTGAGGGTCATTAAAATGTTAATGAAAATAACCCTCTGTTTGATCCTAATCAATTTGCCACTAAGTAAGAAGCAAAGTTGAATCATATTATTTCAGCCATGAATAAAACTAGGGACTGAGTTATAGCCCTAGAATAGGAAATTAATGGACATGAAGAAGAAAACCATTATGATGTGCCTAAATAACATCCTTATGAGTAAAAAGTATCTTAAGAATAGAGGCATGAGTAAGTACTTTAGGATGTGAGAGCATGAGTAACTATGGAATTGGCTATAGATATGAGAAGGTGAATCCACCTAAATTTGATGGAACCATTATGGGAGATGAAGTTGAAGCATGGTTGATTGAGATGGAGTAGTATTTTAATATTCAAAACTAATTTAAGGTCACTAGTATAATTTGGGGAACTTACCAGTTGGTTGGTGAATCAAATACGTGGTGGGCTAATAAAAATTTGGAAATGAATCTTAATTCAACCACCACTACATGGAAGTAGTTTGTGATACTATTAAAATAATGGTGGCTTCCATACTTATACTTTGACCAAAATCTTACAAATTTTCATAATATTAATCAAAGAGACCTATTAGTGAATGAGTACTAGGAACAATTCACCAAGATTATGAAATATGCACCTTAGTATCAATTAAATGAGAGGTTCAAAATTAGGAAGTTCATCATGGGATTAAAAACCTAAATTGGTCTATATGTGGATGTTCATGGACCATATACCATGGACTATGTATTGTATAATGAAGTCAAGTAGGAATATAAGTTAAAATATATTACTCAGGTCAGAGATAAGTTTAGTAAAAAGTTTGGAAGTTCTAAACCAACTTTCAAAAATAAGAACTAGAGGAAAAGGAGTGGAGAATCCAAGATTTAGTTCAAGAGTTATAATACTAGATCAAATAGTACTATTGGTAATAGGAAACTAGGCAACAATTTCAAAAGAGGTTCCAAAAGAAACCAATAGTCTGATAGAAAATGACCTCTTAGAGGTTTCTTAATTTATGGAGATGACCATTTTTCTCATGAGTGTACCTAGTTTAAGTCAAGGAAAAAAGGTTAAATTCCTCATCAAGGAATGTTTCAATAATGAATTCATGTGATAGTTGGAAATAGGCAAGCTAAATTCCAAGCTTCACCCATAGAACTATCAATTACTTTGTTTAAACATCCAATTTTCATTTTTATAAATACAAGTGCTACATAATGTTTTATTTCTATTAGAATAGTAAATAATTTATCTATAAAATTTAGATTAATGGAAAATACATGGTCAGTATAATACAAAAATGAGTCAAAAGTCAAAGTTGACAAATATTTAATTGAAAGTGATATTAAGTTTCTTGAATTCATAATAATAATATATCTCTATGTAGTACTACTAGGGTCATATGATGTGAAACTAGGAGTCAATTGGCTTGTGAATCATAAAGCCAAGGTTGATTACTACTAGAATAAGGTTGAGTTTCAAGTCAATTTTGGAAATAAAACACAAATTTAGAGTAAGAAAAGGGAATTTAGGCTTAGGCATATTTCTACAATGCAATTTAGGAAGGATTAAGGAAAATGATTCCAAGAATTTATTTTAAAGATAAATGAAATGGAAGAATATAATAAACCATCTCTTTATAATTACCCATTCCTTGGGAATTTTCATGACGTGCTTTTAGAGGAATTTCTAGTATTGCCTCCTAAACATGAGTTTTATTTCTTAACTGATATCATACCTAGATTATAACCATAGTCTAAAGCATCATCTAGAATTATAACCACTAAATTAGTTGAATTGAAGGCTCAACTCTAGGATTTGTTGTCAAAAGGGTTTATCAGGACAAGTGTGTCACCATGGGGTCCATCATTTGTTTTCATCAAGAAGAAGGATGGAACTATTCACATTTGTATTGACTATAGAATGTTTAATAAAATGACTATAAAAATAGATATATGCTACCTCTTAGAGATAGTATTTTTGATCAAATGTGATGGGAAATGATCTTTTCTAAAATTGATCTTAGATGAATACATTTTTAGCTAAGGATAAAATATGAGGATATTTCAAATATAGCTTTTATAACTTGTTATGGGAACTATGAGTTCACAATGTTACCATTTAGGTTGATAAATGCTCTTACAACAACTATGAATCTCATGAATAGTGTGTTCATATATTATCTAGATCATTTTTTTTTTGTATGACATTCTTGGATATCCTAAAGATGAAGAAGAGCATCTTCGACATCTAGAATTGATTTTTCAATAGTTACAAAAGCATAAGTTGAATGGCAAGTTGTCAAAGTGTGCATTTTTCCAAAATAAAGTGTAGTATATGGGACATATTATCTTTATCGATGGTATTTTTTTAGATCTAGAAAAGATAAGGGTTATTATGGAGTGGTCAACACCAAATAAGGAGGTAATAAGTAACATGGGATTAGCGAGATACTATAGAAAATTCATTTTGATTTTATCTAAGATAGGTAATTTGATTACCTCTTTGTAACAAAAGAATCAAATTTTTATTTGGTCACATAAGTGTTAAGTAGCTTTTTTAGGAATTGAAAAGGAGGCTTAATTTAGCACCAATGATAAGATTCCCCAAATCCAATGCTCAATTTTTAGTGATCATAGATGCATCTGGGGATGGACTCGAAGGAATCCTTATGCAAGATGGTGTAGTGGTAGCCTATAAATCAAGGAAGCTGAAGGCTTATGAGGTGCATTATTCCCTTCATGACCTATAACTTGTAGTAATTGTGCATGATTTAAAATTTTGGAGGCATTATTTGTTAGGAAAACTATTTTAGTTCAAGACTGATAACTTAGGACTCAATTACATCTTCACCTAACCAAATATGAATGCTCATCAAAGACACTGGTTAGAATTTTTTTTCTAGTTATGATTTCTATATCAAATATATCAAAGACAAGTAAAATATGGTAGTTGATTACCTAAGTGGATGAAGGTACATAGTAGCCATGGCTACTATTAAGAGTACTTTCATGGATCAAATGATCAAATTTTCTCTAAGAGATAAATTATATGATTAGGTCAATAAGGTATTATCTAAGAATGCTTAGAATCCTAATTATAAAGGATACAAAATAGAGAATTTGAGGAGTATATTGATAAAAAATACTACACAATACCCCATATTTAGGACATATAGGAGTAACCAAGCTCATGACAGAGATTAGACCACTCTATTTCTAGAAGGGAATTAACAAAGATGCAATAGACTTTGTGTCATGTTGTCTAGAATCTCAACATGTGAAAGTTGAACATGTGCATCCAGCTAGATTGTTATATCCACATGACATACTAGAATGGAAGTGGTAGGTGATCAATATAGACTTTGTCCAAGGTTTACCATTTTCATATAAAAATTATGCCATGATCTTGGTTATAATTGATAAACTAACAAAGGTGGCTCATTTGCTACCAGGTAATTTGATTAATGATGAAACTATCTTATGAAGAGATTTTTAAATGAAGTGTATCGATTGCATAAATTTTTAGATAAGATCATTTTGGATCATGATCCAAGTATGAATTATATATTTTGGTTAACTTTGAATTTATATTTGGGTATGTAACTAAACTTCAATACTACATATCACCCACAAACTAATAGTTAGATTAAATAATTCAATCAAGTGTTAGAGGATATCCTTCATATGTATTTCATAGATAATAAATACAAGTCAGAGGATTACCTTACATTGGTCTATTTTTATTATAATAACTCATGCTAATCAACTTTGTATATGGCACCATTTGAAGCATTGAATGGAAGAAGATGTGGGACACCAATCAATTGGGACAAGTTGGAAGACAGGGTAGTCTTTAGACCTAAGATGCTTTGAGAAATGGAAGATCAAGTTAGATTAATTAGGTAGATATTGGTTGAGGCTAATGATAGGTAGAGTAGTTATGCTAATTTGAAGAGAAAAACTAGGCATTTTTTAATAGGTGACAAAGTTTTTTTATGGGTTAAGTTGTAGAAGATCTTGATTAAATTAAGGAAATCAACAAAAAATTCATTGAGATATGCAGGACCCTTTAGGGTTTTATAAATGTTAAATATTATAGCATATAGGCTTTCATTGCTACTAGACCTAAATATATTATATAAAGTCTTCCATGTATCTTATCTTAAAAAGTATATATCTTATAATTTACATGTGTTGGATTAGAAATTTTTAAAGTTTTCGGATACTAGGGTGGTAATGGTAGAACCAATTATAATAATTAACACTTTCAAACTTCATTTGTGTAATAGAGAAGTGTCACAATGCAAGGTCTTGTGAGACCAATACTCTGAGGACAGTTCCACATGAGAGGACTATGAAGAGTTCTACATGTTATTTCCACACTTGTTTTCTTTATTTAATGTTTCATACTATGTTATTTTTATGTTGAATAATTTTTTGAATTCATAACTAGTGTTTTAATAAGTGGCATTGGGATGATGACCAATTTTAAGGAGAAAGATGTCACATCCAAATTTTTCTCTAAGCTAATTTACCTAATTATTCATAGATTATTTTGGTTCACAAATTGATTAATTACTATATAATTAAGTAGTGAGTCACATGTTAGTATGGAATAGTTGTATGTCACTTTAATTTCATGATTACATTGCTAAATAGTTTGTTGGAATTTTATACATGTTTACACTGGTTAACTTTGGTGTCTTATAATTCTTAAAATCCTAAAATGTCTTATGTTGGTTTATTAGGTTGTGATAGTGGTATTAGCTTCACTTTTATATTATATATATTATGATCATGTAATTAGTTTTTATAGCAATATTTTATATATCTTGATGTTACAAGCTAACTACCTTATTATCGTGAGTTAGATGCAATATAGATCCATCCCTAAGATCATAATGGAGGGAGAACATAATCATAGAGTATGGTGTAGATGGAGGTGTTGGGGGATGTCAAAGGAATAATTAGAACCCATGCACACACCATAATAGATAGAACTCATTTTATGCATTGGTTGAATTGTTAGTTGTAGTATATCATATTTTGTTAGCTACATTTATTTGGTTAATTAAGTACTTCAGATATGAATTAGTTTTAGTTTAATATGTGGATTTAATAATGTGATTTTATAATGACTATAGTACATTTATTGAGTGCATATTATTGTTTTTTTCATGATGTATTATTGAATTCATGATTGTGGGTGACATTGTTTTAATGATCTAGTAAATTTGTTTGATTAATATTTAATTAATGTTGCTTATAGACTAACTAAAATGTCTTTTTAATATATTAATACATTATCCAATTGAAATATGATATTTATTAAATATCATTTTTTGGCTTAATCCCATTATGTATAAAATATAGTTAAGGTATTTCGATATTCTATATAGTGGTATTTCCAAATAACTAAATTGTATATAATATCATTGTGCTTGATATTATTAAAGGAATTATTTGATTTATGTTGCATTCAATTTTTTTTATAAATTTGCATTGTTCACTTTGTTATTAGGAACCATCTTAGTTTTAATCCTTGTTAAGATGATTAAATAACTACCTAAATTATTCAAATAATTAAACCTATCTATTGTTAAAATGTATAGACAATTAGTTCTATGAGAAATAAAACTTGGTTAAAGGGCATGGTGGGGAAAGGTAAATTATCATGCATCTTTAGTTTAGTTATTAAAATGATTAATTAGGAAATTTCAAGAATTTTTAGGGTTTCTAACCTAAGTTGATTGAGCTTAATCTTCATTTCTATCTTAATCTATTATTGAATTTGAAATACTACATGAAGAATGGTGATGGACTGTAGATGTTTTATGGGTATAGTGGCATTGAACTCACCATTCATAACTCTATACACTTATTACTCCACTGTAAATTTGGGAGAGATAGGTTGAAAAGAGATGCATGTAAAAGAAAGTGGCAATCGAGTTGAGAGGAGAAGAGATAAAAATGAAATAAAGGGACAAGATTCATCAAAGGATATTAGATATAGTGGATAGAAAGAAGAAGAAAAAGAAACTCAGATCAATATGTTTTGGCATGAAAGAATTGGAAACAAATATACTAGGATGGTAATGCATTTAAATTCATGTGTGTGTGAGATTGTATATTAGGGTTTCAAGTAGTTACAATTATTATAATATATATGTATAAATATTGGGCCCTTGGGATGGTTTGGCCATCCATATAACCCAATATATATACTAAGAAATCCTAAAACCTAAACCTTAGGTATGCATGCAATTTTTTTAGTGCAAATTAAACTCTGTATACAAAGGTCGTAAGGCAATGTGGAATGAAACTAGGTTGCTTTAAACTTAGATTTTTGTCTTAAGAGAAATGTATATGGATATATATATGGTTATATATATATATATATATATATATACATATATATATATATATATCCTATAGGTATTTATATAAGTAGGTGTGTATGTATATACACTCTAGGTCAATAAAAACATGTAGTGTGTGTGTGTGTGTGTGTGTGTGTGTGTGTGTGTGTGTGTGTGTGTGTGTGTGTATGAACATGAATAATTTAGTATATAGATTTACAAAGAGATGTTTTGAAATAAAATGACAAGAATCATTCAATTTTTGAATCTAGGTTAAATGGGGATGCCAAATTATATTGTTTGATCTTATATACTCTATTGCTCATACATTATGAAAATCATGACTGAGTCTAGTTAGACTGTAGGATTTTTATGGTAAGTTTTGTGTATTTATGAACCCATGATCTAAATTAGTATAGACTAAGTATTGGGTAATGGAGAATAATGTATGACTGACTATTGGTTATAAACTTGAGTAGGGACATTGGAAATTTGTCTATGAGTTATATATTATAACCTATGTTTTATATTGTGTCATATAAAAGAAATAGAAAACCATCATTATAAGTCTAGGTAATCTATCTACTGGTTGGGTGAGTTTATTATCTAATTAAAATAAATTATTAGGAATTTGGTTGAATTAATATTAGTTTTCATATGAGTTGAAATTTTGGGTTGCATATGAGTATGAGTAATATATATACTTTGGAGAGATTGAGAAAAATTAGTATGATGGTTAGCTTAATAATTCATATATATGTAAATCCCCTACTTATAAAACTTCACTTAATATGCTCGAATTAGATAAAAGAGATAAAAATTTAAGAAGTATATATGTGGGGATAGTATGCAGATAAACTCAAAACATGACAATAAAAAAATGAACAATATATAAAGATAACTATGTCAATTACATTATCTCTATTTTTTATTATTATAAAATGGTTGATATATTTTTTATTTATGAAGTATTTCATTGGTTTTAAATTAAAACGTAGAATTGAGATAGAAATGTGGCATATTCCATATATGTATATATTAGTTTTTACATGTGTATTTATATAGGGAGATTACGTATATATCAACACACCAAAAGAGTAGTATGTATCTACCCTGTATTTACATGTTTATTCCTAGATGAACAAAATAAAATTCAATGTAAATGTATCTAATCACCAGACTATGTTATTAAATATGTTTGAAAATTAAAAAGATATTTTGAGTGAGTATAGTTATTTATAATATATAGGTATAAAGATTAGTTTAGTATTCATACTTGTATATCATTATACATGTATGAGAAAATTAAATAATATACATATATATTTTAAATATATTATATGTGAAATGTATTCTTGTGTTTATGATAGATAATATATTTAGTTATCTGATCTAGGATATAGATTACCATAATTAAATGCATATATCTTATATATGTATCAAAGGATAACATGAAAACTAGATTACTGATTAATTCATTGCCTTAAATCGAATTAGAGACTGATTATTGTATGTCGTAAGTCATGCATATGGAAAAAGGATAGAAATAGATGTTGTTATCTTTATAGTTCTAAATTCTAGTTACTTTGATGATTAGTATCTTATAAACTAAGTATAATTATACTCGAGTGGTATGTGCTATGTGGACTATACTTGTTTACATATGTTATTTTTAAAGTAAATAATATGTTTGGGATTCATTGCATACTTTTGATGGACTAAATTATGTATTTTTATTATTTACATACTTAGCATGTTTTATGCTTGTTTATAAGAAGTAATATGTTTGAATCTCCTGGTTATATATGTATTATCCAAATCTCATATTGATGGTACTAAATAAGTGGGAAAGAGACTTCCCTAGCTTACTTAGCATCACCAATACCAAATGAAGGTAATTCGATCAAGTGGTGTGTATGAATTTGGTTGATCTTAGAGATCGTTATCTATGTGAAAACTTTGGTCAAGCTAATATTTAGTTAAACATTATCATTTCATATGTATGATTTACATATTATGCAATATCATGTTAGAACGTATTTTATTTATGTTACACATCATGTATTAGATATCTTACAACACATAGGTATTAGATTGTCTCTCTGGATTCCCATACCATCACTATCTACCCATCCATGAAGGGAGGGCCATTCCCTATTTTAGGGATTATGTCGAGGATTGATGGTTTGTGTTTGGTGTGGAAATCACTTGTATGATTCTTTCCCTCCCTAAAATATTGCTTATTTGGATACTACACTTGATATTACCACATATACTAGAGTTCATGAAACTCATGGTCCATGGAGCCTTATATCTTATATCTTGTATTGTATTTATTATTATAGAATAATTCTATATGAAAATGTAATTAATTACTTATTGTACATTAAAAATAATGGATGTATTATTATACTATCCATGGCTAAAAATATGTAATTGCTTTCTATATGAAATTATGTTTTTTTTAATAAGATGCTAGTGATCAATAACTAATGGATGTTATATGTTTATTTTATGGTTAACATACTTAGTGTGTTATACTAGGGTCACTAATTATATTCTCATGGTGAAATATAATGAAATAAACCTAGAATTTAATTTAAAAAATATTATTTTATTCTAATAAATCCCAGTGGGGATGTTACAATGATTGGGTTGCACTGTTAATCTAATTTATTGGGTGGAAAGTCAGCTTTTATCAAATTTTATGGGAATGTTACTTTAAATATCTCTCTATATCCTTAAAATATGCACTTTATAGATTTATATTTTTTTTCCTAATCTCAATTTTAGTGATTCAAAATGATACATCCTTCATATTGAGTTGTCAATAGGCAATGCAATTACATCAATACATAGGTTCCATCCTAAACCTTACTCTTTCAATTTTAATATTTTAATGATCTTAATTTCAAATTATATGTAATTATTATATATTGTAACATTATATTGGTTCCATGTCATTCACTATCACAACACTTAAGTTGGGATCATGAAAATACAAGGTGGGTTATACACACCTAGGTATGCATTTCTTATCCTTTAAACCAAGAATTTATTTACTAGATTAAAGGGGAAAATTTAGATGATATTTATTAATTTTATATCACCTTGGTCTTATACACTTGGAAAAATTAGACCTTTTTTGTTCCTTTTAGTTATAAACCTTTCTCATTTTTGAAAGTCTTACATTTGGTTTATGTTGTGCCCCTTGGTCTATCTCTTGGTCTGACTAGACTTATGTTGATTACCTAGACCTTTTGTCTTACCTAGAATGCTTAAAATATACTTACATTATGGCCCTTCAATTTCTAAACATGTACCTATTTTAAAACTACCATGACACAAGCATCAATACTAGACCACTATGTCAATGCAAGTGTCCCACCCTAATGTAGAGGTTTAATACTTTAAAATAATTTAATTTAAAAATGAAACATATCCTAGTGGTTAGCCTAAATTATTTAATGTGAGATATATCCTTTAGGATTTATATATATTCACAATTACTCTACATTCATTCCTCACCTAGAAAAGACATAACATAGACCAAGGCAACTATCTAAGCATTCAATCAAGCACTTGATAAATCAAAATTCCTTATTTTCTCTTATTTTCATATCAATCATAGTGATAACACATACACAAGTATAAAGTACTGAAGGATTAGTGTAAGAGCTTCATTTTCCAATTTACAATATAGGTCACTATTGTAATTGATTTCCATATATTATATGATTTACACATTAGAGAGAACTACATTGGTCCAAGGCCCTATTTAGAGTACTAGATATGTATGAATCATCCATTGATAAAGGGGTTTTTAAGTTTTTCTCAGCACCATGATCCCACTAATCCATTTTTCCTAAGGTCACTATGAAGATGAAGAACTAGTTTTTTCCATTTCATGAGTGATAGTCCATGACCTAAACCTAAAAACACTAGAGCAAAGGTGAATACAAACCTAAAAGCATCTAATTAGTCACATCCATTTCTAATAGGTATTCCAAATAGGACACTTGCATTCAGTTTTGATAATAGCATCAATGCTAACATATGAGGTTGATGCTAGCATCTACAGTTTCATAAGCACTCAATCCAAAATTTGGTGAATCTTCTAAAATCCTCTTCACATTTGATTCCCACTTGTTCCAGATTTAGAATTGTGTTAGCATTAGAACTAAGTAAACTATTTCTTTATCATTTCCATGTCTAGTATAGTTTTACTTTCTATCTCTAGCCTATCTCAGTTTAATAAATTATATATATGTTTTATCTAAGTTTTAACATTTAATTAGCCTATTATATATTGTATTATCATGATTGTGCATTGTCATTTTTATATTATTACAATATCTACCCAAGTAGGATCCACATCCAAATTTAGGATTAAATAGGGATAATAAACATAGAAGAAAAAATTTGGCCTTTAAAAGGGTGTCACCTCTAACTAAAAATCATGTGTACACCTTAATATTATATCAGATCATCATCACACTGGCATATCTATCATAATATTGATTGATATCCTCGATCATAAATGAATTATTATAACCACCCAAGTATTGGGACAAATTTGAAAGTCCTTAAACTTGTGTGTCTATATAAGATCATGGATGTTATTTTACTAAGGGATGGCTCACTTATATTAGAATAAATATTTAGACCAGATGCATTAATTCATTTTAGTCTTAGCATTAGAGTAATGTATCAATAACTTATTTTCATGTATTTTCCTATTTTATAGGTTAGTCTTTTTGAGTCAAGGCTATTTGTAAGTCATTCATGTAATTTTATTGAGTATTGGATAAATATATATTTGTTCATTAAGTGAAACATCTTTATATAAAATCATTATTAATTGATAAACTAGGCCTATGCATGAAATATGGTGGCCCTATTTTCCTCTTTTACATTGCTACTATCTCCCTTATAATCTTACACATCCTTTAGCTAGAGTTGTGTTAGGTCTAGATCATCTAATGATTGGTTTATTTTATAATTTGTCTACTCAAGAGGAATTGACTATCTCCATTAGAAAAGCATCCTATTTCATATTTTCTCCCTACCCTTCTCTCTTTTGTTTTTATCATCTTTGTTGGAATATAATATATGAAATATATTATTAATGTTTTATCTTGATTACTCACTCTATATGTTACTACTTATGCACTATTAAATCCATGTAATAGATATATTTATTTAAATTAGTTATTTATATCCTTATAAAAATCCTTATATGATGATTATGTAGGTATTATCTCTTAGTTTACTGAACATAAATTTGTCTAAAATAATCCATCTTAACCATAAATATTCCCTTAAATTTAAATGGTCATAATGATCCATTAAGTGAATATTTGTGCACTTAGACCAGGTAGAAGAAACCCTAGGGAGTTCTTAGGAGCTCCTTATAATATGGGTTCTAGTGCATCAAAACCACTGAAACCTAGCTGTTGTTGGTCATGTCAAATGACCATCAATATAAATGGTGATATAAGGAGGATTTTAGATATAGTGTTTTAGTTTTATATTGTTATTAATAACTATGCCTAGTTGTTTTCTAGGCTCTTCAACTATAAAAAATGATTATTTTATCCCTCTAATGTCCTTATCTTGGCTAGGAGAATGTAGCTATCATGCGAATGTTCTAGGACCTTCCATTAAATTATTAAATAATCTCCATAAATTCTAGGCAAATTATATCCATGTTGAGGTCAAGACTATTGAGGAACATGTCTAGAATTGTAAAGAATTCAAATTAGAAAATAGATTTAGCATGAGGATATGGTGTGTTTCCTATTTCCTTTATTTCTAAATCAATCAACTTATTCTTTGTACCCTGGGCTACCATAAGGGTGTATAGTGACATGGATAATATTTGAAAATATATTACTCAACCATTTTATTGTGCCCATTGACCCTTTTATCTTGTATTATCAATTTGATATAACTCAGAGAGCCAAAAGAACCAATTAATGCATTCAACCATTATTTAATTAGTTATATGAAAGGTTGAAACACCCTTTCCTCTAATAATAATCAATTCCCATAGATTTATAACTCAAAGCTATGTATCCCTTGATTTTTATGTTTCTTAGGATGAACCCATCTACTCTCACATCATTATCATTAGTCTATAAAGAGGCTATCAATATAGAGAAATGGTCAATGACTAAGGGATTTGGTGCTTACACTTTTTTATTATTTAGAAAAACATGGAATTTATGCACAAAATCCTATGATTTTCATGCCTACAAATCATCTAATGGATCAATATTTGCATCACAACAAGCATTACCCCAAGCTTGAAACCAAAATAATTCCTATGTGATAAATGAGATCCCTACTTACTCTTTTACTGCATGTAACTTAGTTAATTTTATGTATAATCAATAAGTTATTTCATATTATTTTAATGGTTTAATATATTTGGGTTTTATTACTAATCAAATACCATTTATTACAAGAGATAATCAATAGACAATGCACAATCTAAGTTTTGAAGATGCATACCCAAATTCACGATTTGGAGTCTTTGAACCTGGTTGTGTTGTTAATGTTGAGCTGATGATATATGCATAGAATGATCTTGATCCAATGTAGTGGCCATGATGAATTTGAATATGAGGGAGAAACAAATTCTGATTGAAAATTTGTGGCTAAAAATAAAATTTATGTAGAGCTTCTGACATAAAATGAATAATCTAACATATCTTCTAATTATCTAGAAGAATAATTAGAGTTAGATCTATTAAATGAGGAAGATGCATGTTATATGTCTAGATCATTATTTCCATATATTGATACTCCTACATTTGAAAAATTATTATAATATGATCAATAGCTAAAGTGCAACAACCTAACACCCATCCCATCATTAGGGATGGATGAAGAAGAAAATAATGATGAAATAGGTTGTCCATGTGAACAAGGTGAGCCATAAGAGTTCAAAATGGATGATATCTCATGTAAATATAGTATAACCTTAAATCCAAATGACATGAACCTAAATAATGGATCAATGATGATTTTTTTAGTAGTAAAAGTAGTCAAAGGTTAAGAAAAACAACATTTTAGCCTCAATGAAGAAGTCATGCTACTAGATATCCAAATTTAATATGACTTGGTGCAACCCATCTCTCCACACACTTTAGCCACTAATGACAAGACCAAAAGGTATTTAACATGGTAATAACCACTCCCATACCTCCTTGAAATTAAAGGTAGCCTAGAAGATATCATCAAACTGGCCATCTCAATCCAAGAGTAGCCAACAAGTGATCCACAAGGTTGTAGCAAAGAAGAGGATATTATGCAGTCATCTATTTACATCAAAAAGTAGTTGATAATTTATTTATCAATTGGTTGTAACCAATAAAATTCCCATACTAGGTTGGATGCTCAGTTCTTTCTTGTATGTAAAAATACCCACCCCTATCTCTTACCATAATATAATGTTTTAGCTAAGGTACTTTCTTTCACTTATCCCAAATGCTTTGTGAAAGTTAAAAGTATGTTCATTGCTAAGTTTCATTATTAGAATTTATTTAATTTTTTTAAAATAATATAGATAAATATATATGGTGTAGTGTCCATGAGTGTAGAGGGAAGCATATCCATAAATACATGTCTAACTAAATTCAGACATAGTCCTACCTAAAAGAACCTTTGTGAATAATTTATCTTTTCCTTTCTTGTTTGCTTTATGTTTTTTTCTTTCCCATCTATTATTGTTAGTCTATTTACCCTTCTTGTTTTGTTTTATCTTTTCCTTATATTTTTTTCCTTGAGGTTCCCCTATTGATTAATTAATGATGAAATAAAAGGCATGTTTTATAGGTAGCATCAATGGCACTCAAGAACATGAGAAAAAGCCTTACTTGAATAACTTGTGTAAATTTCTATGATTCTCTTATGCATTTTTAGATTTTTAAATTCTAATGATTTGAAATAGAATGTGTGGATTTAGAAAGGTTTGTTTTCTCATTTAAATCCATCTATACAGTTAATTGAAACATTTGAATAAAATTTAGTATTGTATTTTTTGGGTTCTTCTTAACTGACCATGATCTTTATGGTTTTCCTTGAACCATGGATTAGTCCCTAACCCTCCAAAGATATAAAATTAAATCCTCATTTTTAAATAATTTATCTAAAGTGTAAAATATAATAATATTCCTAGAAAAGGTAATATTGGTAACCTCTACCACAAGATTTATGTATTGTTTGGCAGTGGAGAAAGGCCTTCAAAAGACACCAGATGTATCTAAATTAGAGCTATAGATGCCTGACTAGTAGTAAAGCAATGCCCATGACATTCACCCCCCATGCCAAATAGCTAAATATTTCCTTTTTAGAAGTTTTGATCATTTATGAAAATTAGAATTATTGTGTGTATGAATTCAAACAAAATGAATTAATCACTTAACCAAACACATGAATGGTATTTGATGGGATTATAACTAAGTATTCCATGCATTGAGGCATAATTTAGTGATTTTATTTGCTTATTTTGTCTCAAGTAATTGTTTTTCATCTAAAAATTATTGTTTGGATGTAAATACTAGATTTTTTAGATACTTTATATACTTATTAGTATATACCAGCAAGAGTCACCATTATTTTTTGTTTCCTTCACTAGCATTCCCCATTCATAAACTAGAAATGGGGACCCTATTTTCTTATATGATCTCTTCATATGTGGTTGTGATGATCTATTTGATTAAAATCTTATTGATTGGTATTTTACTATTTGATTAGTTACAAGTGACTAAGCATGGTTATTTATAATGTCTTTGCATTTTATTCAGTTCAATCCAAGGTTTCATCTATAAACATTGAAGTCTAGCTTGTAGGTTTGCTTCAATACTATGAAGTCTTATTCCTTGATAAAATTATTCAAATTTTATTTAAACTAGCCAAATGTTTACTTGGTTTCAATTTTCACCTATTAAATTTTTAATTGAATTGATGTATCAAATTTAAACTAGATAAAATGGGATTCATTTTATTCTAAGTTTTTGAATTATTTTACCTTAATTCATCTTTCATAATTAGTCATTTTCCATATTTTGCCTTAGTTGTTTATTTTCAAAAAAGTTGTCATTTTAGTTTAAAATTATTGACTATGCCATTTTCACTTTTCCAACAGGTGCTTAGAGTATTTATGGTGCCACAAAACACTATTTCATAGCCCCTAGAGGTCTTAAAACATTTGGAAAGGTTATTTATAACTTAACTAATTCTCTAAAATTCTACTAGAGACAAGTCAAATTTCTACTTCTTCAAGACTTAGTTGATTATTTTTACAAGTTCATAGAGATAAGGGTGAATGGGATGATGCCAAGTGGTGAAATACCAGTTCACCACAATAAAAATATAATTAGTGCATATCAATCCCTTAGGTTGAGCAATGACTAAGCACTGAGAAGACACATAACATAACCCTACATATATAGGACGCAATAGAAATTATGTCAAAAAATCATTAGATTAAATTTGACACATTTCTAGACCATTAATTTTTTCAAACGCAAAAAGGTAATTTAGAGTTCATACATAATAATTAAGAAGATACATAAGATAGCTCTGAACCAATGAGAAAGCAATAAGTGGTAGATTTTGTATACACATAATATTTTTAAAAATTATCAATTAATGATGCTTTCTATCATATAGCAACCTATGACGTCTCAATCTCTAAGTGTATGCCCTAAGGGGTGCACTAAAAAAGGGGTGGGTAGACCATTAGTTCTTTGTAGGATTGTTTTCCCTTTTTGCCACTTGTTATCAATCCAATCAGCTCTTAAAAACATTCCCTTAAGCTTTGTCTCTTATTTTGTACCCTCCTCTAGTATTTTACCACTTTCATTAGCCCTTCCCTAACATAAGACCACTTTTTGATAGTTTACATTACATATTCAACCACATAAACCTTATATTCTTGTTGACAAAGCTCATTAGGGTCTAGGTCAGCCCCTAGCTAACCTAGTCCATGACCTAGTTTGTTTTTGTTAATTATGATACTAAGTAGACTAGGTCAACCTTGTTGTCTTAAAATTTCATAAGGTTATAATATTATATTATTTTATATAAACACATTAATTTTTCCATTTATAAGAGAAGAGAAGAAGTAAGATATATTATTCATCTACGTATTCACCATTCTACTTGATGAGTAATCTTAAGGTTTCATACTTTCTTTAGAAATATGAATCTTATCTTGAGGAGGAGTATTTTAGATGCATTTATAGGTTGTGTATCTTAGATATGATTTATATTTTTCATCCTTACATACCACAACAACCTCTTGTAAAACACCTTGGGCAAGGGAGGGATTAAGGCTTGGTAGGTTTATCTTCGAAGGTAAGTATTCTTAACTTTGTTCCTCTTTTGTAAGACTATATATATATATATATATAAATTTATAATTATTTTAAATTTATTAGGATTACATATACATCTAATTGATTATATGTCTTCTATGCATGTTTAATTTTAGTGTTTATTACCCCCACTTTGTGCCACAAGCTTTGGTGAGCACTAGATTAGATTTTGCATTACTTGTTATTAGTATAGTGAATATGAAAACATAGGACCTATTTAAGGTTATTGTATAATTTTTCTTGATTATTAGCTTTGAAACCCTCCCTAGTGAATTTATTGTGTTAATAATCCCTTGGCTAGGTTTAGTGGATCTATATTGGTCATGACCCTAATTATCTAATGTATCCCCAATCATAAGTGTAAGTAGAATTTATCTTCTTTGAGCTAGGATTGATTTATAGATCTACTAAATTTTATATTTCATAAATTATTTTGAACTTGGTGTGAATATAACACCTAAAAATTTTTATTCATGATTCCATTTCTATCATCTTATTATGATACTGTATCGAAGTAGTCAGTATAGTTCTAATTTTTTGTGCATAGGTTTAAAACATAGTCACATCAAAACAAATCTATTATTTATATTAAGTTATTCATCATATATAGATTAATGGATTGAATAGGTTGACATAGTAATCTTATTCAGTCCCAAATAAGAATACAAGGTTGAACAGGTTGAGTCTATCATCTTATTATTTCTATTAGCATCCAAATTAACAAACTAGGTTGAACATGTCAACTTAGTCTCTTTAATATCATCTAGATAAAAAAAAGAAGTAAATAAGTTAAAATTAGTCTCTTTACCATTATATATATCAAAAAACTAATTCAAATAGGCTGCCTTGGTCTCTTTGAAAGAATCTAGATCAATAAACTAGGTCAAATAATTTGAGCTAGTCATCTTATACTTTTTCAATACATAGAGTTTTGTAGAATTGGGTCAAACTAATTGAATTATTTTGTAAAATTTGAAATAATCATTAAAGGAACTATTATCACCAAAATTTTCACCCTAATATAAGGTTTTTAAGACTACTAAAATTTGGTAAAACATGGGATTACCCCTGGACCTCTGGGTTGTCTATAACAAGGTTAAACCTCTAGATTGAGGGGATAACTCCCCTTGATGAATAATTTAGGATCACTCTCACAAATTTATTGATTTTAAAATGGGGAGAAGGAAATAAAGTAAACCTAACTATATTGGTGATGCACCAAACTGTTTTGACCACTACCACACATTACACAATGCAC
This sequence comes from Torreya grandis, assembly GCA_037957365.1. NCBI lineage: Eukaryota > Viridiplantae > Streptophyta > Pinopsida > Cupressales > Taxaceae > Torreya > Torreya grandis. The sequence goes on from JARHVA010007091.1 coordinate 753,664, forward strand.
TAAGACCTACAAGACAACATGAACATACACACATCCTAGACTAAAACTATTGCATCAATGTTTTATATAATGGTAAGTAATTTTAATGATGAGAGGGAATAAAAATTACACTTATAAGCCCACAATAAACACCTAATGAAACTAGTTACAACCTTCAATAGAGAAAAAACACGTGAAGCAAGATAAACAAAACATAAATAAGGTGACATACATATAAACTTGATGAGATCAACCATTTAGAGATTTATCACTACATGTAGTCAAAAAATGAGATAAATCATAAGTTTTTTTATATATCAAAGTTAGAAAAAATGGGTAGGGCTTCACCATACCCAAGTGTATGATCCAAACTTAGCCAAAAGTGGTTCAATATATAGATAATGGTAAATAGAGAGAGAGAGAGGTGGTAGAAGAACATTGAAAAGTTTCCATGAGAGTTAAAACTATAAAATTAGTAAATAAATAGTATAATAGACCTCTAAGGCCATGTGTCTGACTAATTAAGTATATTCAACCTTCCACGTGTTGTGGGTGTTGCAAACTTGTTTGAAACCTTAACTAGATCCTTAGAAACTACCCTTATTTGCATGAAAGGAGTGAAAAATTAACCTTAAAACCATGAATTAACCTTTAAATGATATTAAACCACTCACTAAACATCTTAAATGCCTTAATAAACTCATATATCCTACCATTCCATCATTCAAATGTATAGGTGTCCTGTAATTCTCCATTTCCACACTTAGTTTGGTCCAAGTTGTCCAAAACTCAAGGGTATATTATTAAAATAATAAAAAACATATTAATTATCTTAAAATATTTTATTATTCCTAAAACACACAATTTTGGCTCTTGTACCAACTCCCAAAAACTCTTTTTTCTTTATAAGCCTTTGTTATGCCTAGTTTCCTTGTAAACCTTTTTTTCTTGTAAATCTCCTTGTGTGGGATTTATAAAAATGATATTAAAAAAATAATAAAATATTATATGACCATATATGTCCTTACATCTCCATACCAAATTTCATCTTTAGACTCTAAGTGGAAGCACATTTCTTTTGCCTTTCTCTTCTACCAATAAAGCCTAATTAGGCCTTTAGGCCTAAAAAGTGAGATTTGGATCTAAACTCATCATGCACATGTGAAACATTTTGGAAGTGTGAAATTAAATTTACCCATTCCTATACATACCTCCATTTAATTTTTGGTATTATGAAACATTATGCTTATAGCCAAATCATGAAACGGCCAAAAATGTGCCCTTCTTAAGCCTGTCTGAACTGCCTTATAAAATGGAGTTTATTTATTCACTTCCAAGGGTTTTTGAGATTTTTAATTTTATTTTATTAGATTAAATAAGTTTCATATTATCTATTATAATTATTTTAAAGTCTCCATCTATCCAAAATACCTATAAAAAATAAAAAATACATAAAATATTGAATTTATGGTAATCTATACAATAGCCTGCACAGTTAAAGTACATGTGGATGAGACACTTGGTGTATATAAAAATATAAAAGAGTTTTCAAGAAAAAAATATTTAATTAGGTTTTCTTTTATAATTTCATCTTTATAAACTGGTCACTGCTGGGTTTTAAGAGAGGTTTAAGACATGTTTAGGGTCTTAACAATTGTTCATAAAGAATACCCACTCTCTCTCCCCTAATGCCTCAAATTTTTTTAATGGGACCATAATAACACCTATAATTACCATTAAAATTCATGAATATCCCCATGCAATATGTAAGCAACATTTGATGACCCTTAGGTTGAAGAAAAATCATTTTAGGAGGTATAGGCAAGTTTTTAGTCTGTAGGCAATTTCCTTGAATCTGGTTTGAGATTTAGTGACCTTCATGAGGTATATGAGGTTCCTATTTACTTATACCAATGGTTTTATAATCTAAATAAATCACTAAAATATCTTAAGTCCCATTGGACTAAGCTTAGGATTTGTAGGCCAAGCTGCCTATCTTACCCTAACTAAATGTATTCTTTTATTTCACTGTGTCAAGAGGTATATGCTCTCATGGAATGTTTTTTTAGGTCAGTAACCATCCTCTCAAGTCATAAATGTCTCATATTCAATCTACTTGACTTCACTCCTTTTTGACTACCCAATTAAGCCTATGTCATACCATTAGGACTGTAGGTAGAGTATGAACTGGGTATATTGTGTTTGTCTAACTTATTGATTAAACTTGTTGGATTCTATGGAAATTTCACAACTTTTAGGTCATATTAAATAATTTTAATTTCTCTCTTTTAGATATATATGTAGTCCTTAACTCTTCTTACAATCACAAACTTATTAAACATGAAAATAGGCCTAATGATGTGTATACAATAAGTAGTTAGGATATTCAATGTTTATCATATACTCAGTTGGGTCAAAGGGTGATTTTATACTCTATAATCACTATTTTTCTATCCTCCAAATCCACAAATACCTTTCTATATCTCAAACAAACACCAATTTCTCAAAAACATAGACATATAGTAAAACTATGTGTGACTATGTATACGTGTATTAGACCTATGAACTCTATATTTTTTCTCCAATATTTGGTTTATTTCATCTCAAATTTTTTGATCTCAATAACTTGAGAACCATGATATCCTTTCCACCTTTCTTAAATTTTCACACAAATCACTATTCAAGGTAAGTCTTAACAAATCATTTTAGGTAGTTCTCTAGAAGGTGACTCTATAGGGTTTCATGGCTTCACCATCTCTCAAATATTTATTCCCATATTTATAATCACTTGATAAACTTAATATCTATTATATATTTTCAAACACTTAGACAAACCATTGTCCTAATTTTTGAAAACCTTGGTCATCCAAATAGACCTACAGGTGATCAATGGCCTACAAGTGTGTTCCTTTGAAATGGTCTACCAACATGAATTTTCAAGAGTTTTTTTTTTAAATCATTGAAGTTTTATAATATATAATTATGTTTTTAATGGAATAATAGCTCCCTTAAATCCTTGATTTTTTGTTTCCACAAATCCACTCTATCAAAACCAATGATTTAATGGATTGTAGGTGGATAGTGGACTGTGTAGTATTACATTAGGTCTTTAGATAGTTTTATGACCTTCCTTGAAACATGAAACCATCATACTCTTTTATTATTTTTTATGGTTTGAGACCTTTATTTTAAACCTTTTAAAACTAATTCACCATAATCACAAACTCTGTCTCAAGACCAAATTCAACTACTAGGTTGGCTGTAAATGGACATTGAAGTTCTAAATTTATATGGTCTTGAATTAGGACTTAGCCTCCACTATTCAAACATTTAAAATTATTGTGCTCTTTATTATTTTTATCTTGAGAAAATTTTCAAAACCTTGAAAATATTTACTCCTTGGGAACATCACTATCAAATAAAACTTCTCCACAATAAGTTGTAGTTGGTTGTTTGAATGGACAGAGTATGTTAGTCTTGGGTTGGCCTTTCAAACCTATCATGACCTCTTAAAATATTAAATATTAATTTAGAGGAATTATAACTATATTCTATGCTTAATATCCTCTTCAAGGTACATCATCAGACCTCTATAATTTTGACTACTTACATGTAAAACCTTGTAGGTATCTATTAGGTATGCTAGCTTGTTTGCAATTCTTTATCCTTAATTTATTGTAAACATTCATAAATCCACACCATTTTAAACTTAAAACATCACCATAATGTGTTCATACTCAGATAACCAACTAAAACCCTTGATAGCATTGGATTCACCTTGGAATTGTAGACCCATAGGTACGTAGGTGATAAGGATTACAAATTGGTGCTTAAAGTATTGAAAAGTCTGGAAGTGTATGATAGTGTTGAAAAAATGTTAAAATTTATTTCATCAACACATCAAACATGAAACATAACTTCAAATTCTCTATAAACACATACAAACCATGTAAATCACATCAAGATTTAGACACACAGAATATAGTCTATAATGGAGATATGTGACCATTTGAAACTAGAAAAAATTATCTGAATTAATAAAAATGTTCCTAATGGATTTAAAATATAATATAGGGAAATTAATGATCACTCAAATTCATTAGACCACATGTAAAATTCAAAAACATAGAAATATGACCAGTCACTTGTAGACAATGCACAAAAGATAAATTGCTTACTAATGGGGACCATTCACACATGCCAATAATATGGTTTAATTAGTGTGAGTCACATAAAAACATATTATAACTAATTACAAATATTTTCAATCAGCCATGATTTCTCAAATTGTTTTGGAGTTATTCTAAACTCAACTTGTGGAATTTTAGGCCTTCAAAAAGTAATCTAGGATCTTAGAAATTTTTAATAAATATAAGAGAACTAATCCATCAAAAAAATATTAAAATTTTAATACCATATGGTTCACAAAATTTTCCCAAAATTTCATCCCCAAACTCTACCTATGTTGTCTGTACCATCTGCTTGAAGTTGTCTTTCACTAGATTGTGAAGGGGATGACAAGAGAGAGAAGGCTATGTCTAAAATTATGTATATTAAAACTTACTAAAAATATGGTTTATGAATTTTATAATTATAAAATATGTTATAAATATATTTTCTCTTACACATGACTTCAACAAGTCTATATAACTTCTTCTAACTTCTCAATATGGTAATTAAAATCAAGAATCTCACTTTGTTCTAATTCCTCTGATAGGTGTGGCAATTTTATAACTGATCCAAGATATTGTGTAAGGTATGTATTTTTTATTTAGATTAAATTTTACACATATAAATTTATCCTAAAAATAGATTTATCAAATGAACTTGATACATTCCAAGGCCTCATGAAATGTTATTAGTGTTGGCATGGTGTTGTCTTTGATGTCAAAATGGTGCATCATGTAGATTTAATGATAATTTATGTCAAAGGTATTTTTGTTAAAGTGTTTGAGATGTCAAAATTCTATTTGGTCAAGTTTATGAGCATGGTAGTGGCATTAAGAAAGTATTATCATTAAAGGATGTTGTCATGAGAGAATTTGAAGACAAGAGAGAATTTGAAGGAAACCTAATGTATTATGGTTGCATGAAAAATATAAATCATTGATGTCAAACGGGGGTATCATGTAAATATTAACTATGTTTGATATTAATAAACATACTTGTGAAGGTTTATGACAAAGGTGACTAAGGATAGGTGGTAATATGTGATATGTCAAGGTCAATCACAAAAGAGAGAGTGTTACATGGATGAGAGTTATCATGAACATTGTGAGCATGAAAGGTACAATTCATGGTAGTGTATTTATATAAATGTATGTTCATAATGTGGTTATAGTCATGACGTAAATATTTTTTAGGGTGAGTCATTTGAAGGAAGCATAGTGAAATGAATGAATGAAAGTATGTGATGTATTAGCATTGAGAGAGATGTCAAGTCATATGAAGCTTAGTCATGTGATTTTAGGTCTATATGAGGTTGTGGAAGATGCTTGTCATCAGAAAGAGAATGGTGTAGTGATATGAGTGTTTTTGTGATGTATTATGTCTACTTTATTGATTTTTTTCTTGAGGTCATGACATGAAAGGAATATGTTAAGGTGTCAAGCGTAATGAAAGTTTGAGCTTAGTCAGGGCATTATGAAGGTATGAGATAGTGACATGATAAGGTGAGTGAAATTAGACATTTGATAGGTTTTAAAGGTTATGTGAGGCATGATAATAAGGTGCAGATACACACATAAGTGTTTCAAAGTGAATCTTAGAAGGTATGGTCCTTAGTTTTGGTCTACACTCAAACCATTCTTTAGTCATACCTAGCCTAATGATGAATGAGGATTAGATTTCAAGGTTAAATTGTAAAGGAGAGAATGTATATAGTTAATTAAATTTATTCCAAGAGTTATCATGAATTTTAAGGTCTGGTTTTGTAGGAAAT
>JARHVA010007092.1:0-15000 GCA_037957365.1 Torreya grandis
ACTTCGTTTAGAGATGAAAATGTGAACAGAGGAAGATAGTGAGAATATTTTGTTTGGGAAAGGTTTCACATGATCTTATAGACCTAGAAAAACCTTAATACTGGTTTTAAACCCATTCTTAATTTTTAAAGCTAATTTAGATCCTTCAGGAGCTCTTAACAAGATGTCATACACTGTGTCTAGGGTTTCAAGACTAAATATGGTTTTGTATGAGTTTTCACCAATGGAAATCACCCAAAATTTTTGAATATGTAAGCACAAATGTGTTTTAAATTATTTTTATGTTTTCAAGTTGATAATGTATGGTGGGTTATAGTTTTGGAATGACTGAGTGCCAATAGGGATTTAAGAAACCTAATAGGCCTAAACAAAAGACTAAAAGGACTTTAAAGTAGTGATCAAACCATTGAGTTAAGGTCTTAAAATTTGTGAAGTGTAATAGGATTAAAAATAGTGTCTCTAATGGTAATTATTTTTTTGTTTTTATTCCTTACTCATCTGTACAAGGCAAAAAACCAAGAAAATAGGCTATCAAGGAAAGCCTGCCAACAAGAAGGAAAGGTAGTTGGTGTCAAAGAGTGTATAGAAGGATTTTTGAATGTGAAAAGGGGTTCCTCTATAAATTAATGAATATGTTAAAATATATTAACACTATGTATAATCATGTGAAGTATTGAATCACATCTTGAGATTTAATTTCTCTTGTGAACAAGCACATGCAAGTTACTATTGAAAAAGTTTCTAGGGATGAGAATGTAAAGAAGGGTGATCAGTAAGATTGTGTTCAAAGTGAGGATATTAACAAAAAAGGAGGATAGAAGGAGATTCAAGGATATATATTAAATATGAGGTAATACCATGAACCAAGACAAATAAAAGTGAGCAGAGCTAAGATACACTTTGGTAGAGGTAAAAGGTGAATGTATTTCTTCTTTTCATTCAATAAGGATAAACTTGATGAAGCCCTATGCATCTCTTTTTCTCCTATGAATCTAGCTCTTCATCCTCCCAAGTTCCACTATTATTCGGTGGCAAATCATTATTGTCTGATGGTAGGTAGTTGTCACTTGATGATAACTTTCAATCATTCCATATTCAATGGTGTATATCTTTGAAAGTTATTGTGATCTGATGACATATGGTGATTACATCCAGATTGGATTTTGAGTATTGACAGATTAAGTTTATATGAGGAAATTTATATTAAAATTTAGGTGAATCTACACTCAAATTTGAATTCAACCACAAAAATTTAGGTGATTCCATTCTATCACCTACCCCACCAAATAGCCAAATATCAACTTCAAAAATGAAAAATTCATACATTAACAAAAAAAACACCACTAAGAAAACCCTATCTCATTAAATATTCTATGGTAAATGAATAATCCAAGTGTTCCCTTAAAAACATAACAAATTCCTTAATCATTAACTATAGCCAATTAAATATTTATAAGTAAATTAGAAAGGCTAAATTTCCACATCTTGATACAAACTATGAAGATTAAGGTAAGATAACTCCATGATTTTATTCTACATCATATTTATAATTTTGTATTGATATTATAAATGAATTTAAAGTGTTCTCACCCATTTATAAATATATAAAGTCATTAAACACATGCCAAAAAGTAAAGACAAATACAAAGATACAAGATAGTAAGATAAACATCCTAAAAACATTGATTAAAAAAAAACATAAACATAAAAATAAGATAATGCTATGAGAGATGTTACAATTCCATATTTATACCTTTGTGCCAGAGATGAAGAAAAATTCATTAATTTATCTAATATCAAAAAATATACATTCTCACAATAGATCTAAATATGCTTCTTCAAAGTACCACATTTAAGCCATATGTTTATATACTAATATAAATGTACTTGACACATGTATTTATTTACACACATGCATACATTTATATATACCAATATAGTAATTGATATTAGTTTATGGTTGGAAAATGCATAATAAAAATCCTAAATATGAATTTAATATTTTCCCAGTCAATAGAATGACTTATTGTTTGACATCACTAAAAAAACATTATGTTAACATGTACAGATCTGTAAGATTTTTCGGTATTACGTATACATAAACATATGATACTATATACATATACCCCTACTTACATATATACATATTAATTCATATATCTATATTTGTATATTTTATCAGATGTATACATATTGGCACACAAGTATTCTTCTATTCTAGAATCATTATTTTTTAATAATGAAACATATATTGCTATAATACAATAATTATTTTCAAATAATCACGAAAACTAGATATGGACATATATAAGTACAAAATAGTCATGAAATATAGATATAAACATATATAATTATAATATAGTAATTATTTTATAAGAAAGAGAGAAGAGTTTTGAAGAAAAAAGAGAAGCCATGCCTGAATTTTACACAAGACTAAACTCATTACACATTTGTTTTTTTTATTCATAATATATCCTTTTCCATACATTCCACACACTCTTTCTTCCACGTCTCTTATTGTTTAAATACCCTATAGATCACATTGCCTTGTTCTAAAAAAATGACATTTAAAAAAATTGACCCCAACTCAACACACTGAACTCAATTTCTCAAAAATAACTCTAAGAACATAAGTTAATTTCCATGCATAATCTCATGGTCATCCCATTATTTTATGAAACTCATAAACTATAAGTGACCTCGTGTAAGTGATTATTACATTAGAATGACGATTCTCTAATTGCATGGCCATGCTAACTATAACATACAAAGTAATAGAGGTTTGGCACAAAATTTCCCTTGACCACTACCAAAGTAATTACAATGAAAACCCAAAATGTGGTTTAGCTTCCTAAAACACCAACCTATATGTACCATAGTTTCTGCTTTAGTTTAATCAAATTTTATTATCTTCTCAAAAAAGCTTCAAGAAGCTAGAAGGATTCTTATCTCTTCATCCAAACATTTCAATCCATTTTCATACGTATGTTTCTTTTTTTAAATATAAGTCTGATGTTATTTCATGGTTTATCCAATTTTTATCAAGTGAGTTGTAGTTTAATGATGAATTTGATGGTGTAAAAAGTGTTATCTAGTAACTTGCTAAGGTACAAATCTGAAGAGATACTAAAAAGGGAAAAGGTTGGGATTGTACCCTAGAAAACATTAATGGGACAAATACCCCTCAGTAGTCCTTGACACTAAGTTGAGGAAGCTTTTTGTACACCTAATCCATATAAAATTAAAGTTTAAATAAAAAATTCACTTTTATCATGCATACATGACCCCTTAATAACTCTAAATAAATATTTGTAATTTTATAAACCTAAAGATGGTTATAATATGAAATAACAACCAAATTTATATTATGTATTAATCCTTGTAAAGGTATTTAAACATTATCTCTTTGATATTACAATATACCATATTATAAACTAATGTTTATAATATAAGTTCCAAGTAAAATATGTTATATGATTATTCTAGTTTAGAATTTATTACTATCAACTAAAAAATAATCAATTTTAACTTACATTTATTGAAGAGTTAATCCAAAATGCCCAGTTCATGAGAACTTCTTATTAATAAGTGAACATTGTCAAGCTCATATTATAAATAAATATATAATAACAGTCCTAATTCACGATGAACACTGATATCATAATCAATAAAAAATTAAACTACAAATGACCATGCTCTTTTATTATAGAGTTCTTTCCACCAAACAAGTGACATCAAAAGATCATGTTGGCATTGAAATGGAGCATGAATTGATTACCTTTCAGTGACTTTAAAGGATTCTAATAATTTATATAAATATTCTTAAGTATGGCAAATGTCATTTGAATAATGTCAATCTCCTTCAAGATTATTCATAGTCCAACATTTGTTTGATATAATTTTCTCAAGTTAGTACTTCAAATCTTATAAGCCTAAGAGCTAGATCATTAGAAACATATGTTAAAAAGTAATAGTTTCCAACACAACTATGTGAAAAATAATACAATATCTGAAAATATAACATATATGTTTTTTAAAATCTAAAGAAATTAGTCGTGAGTAAAAAAATTCATGTTCACAAGTTTAAGAACTAAAATTTAAAGATAGACTATAATCAAATAAATATTGTTACTAATAAAAAATCTTTTAGTTGTCTGTATTAATAAAATATTAATTCCAATTTGCTAATAAGTTGACAACCCATTATAGAAAAAACATATGACAAAAAACTCATATAAACAAAGTATAACATAAACTAATGAAATCTACATAGGCTTTTAGTATAAAGATATGTGTGAACATGATTCAATAGCTATGTCAACATACAAATATGTGATAACTCATAAATTAACAAATACATCAAATCAATTACCTGGTCTTGTAAGTGCATTATAGGTGGAAAGATAACTTTCTTTATGAGATTCCATCGCAAATAAGTTTTTTAGCCATCTCATCTTATACCATGACCTGATATGTGTCTATTCCTTTAGAAATATGCATAAACAAAAAAATATTAATAGAAATCACTGAGTAATCATAAAATGATAATTAGTATTAAACTAAAAATATATATGAAAAAAAATATTTTATTGAGCACCATCGTCCATATTCTCATTACACTATTCAACAATTATTGTTACATTAGTAAAAACAACACCATCTTCAAAATTTAACATCTCTCTAGCATCGACTCTTTTTACACATGATCCTACATTGTCATATTCTCCTTTTCTATTGACAGCCTAAGTGAAACTCCAAATATGTTCTATGCCAATGGTAATATTCATATTAATCAACCAATAAAACATTTTTATATTTTTGAATTGTGATGTGGAAATGTCTAACCAAATATAATGCTAATTAAAAATAATGTTCCTTTAAATCAAATTTCCATAGGACATCTCAAAATAAGCTTGAATGTACTCTATATAACGTGATCAATCATTGATGAAATGTAAATGTTAATCCCTTAATATTTTTAAGTTTTGATTTATACTATTAGGTGCATGTATGAACACTAGATGTGCATGAATATGGAAATTTGTACTAAGTTTTAATACTATGACTAAACTTCTATTTTGTTTGGAATGTGTAATTCTTAACAAATTCAACTATTTAAATAATAAAACCAAGTGGGAATGTGTCATTCCTTACCTTGAAATTTCAATCTAACCATCTAACCCTGTGTGTGTTCCTCATATACTCATAAAAAAACATATCGCTAAATGACCATAAATTTTGAAATAGGTATCTATTTTGTAACAATCTCACACCTTTTAGATTCTTTGCCATCTTTTACTTTATAAGTCACATATTTTTATTTTTTCAAACCAACTAATTCATGTTGAGTTGCACTTATAATCTCCTCATGGATAGAATTTTTGTAATTTTTTCAATCCACTACAAATGCTGAAATTTCAATCCAAACATGATCTGTTATAAAAATATATCCATATGGTCTTTCACAAAAAAATGGTTAAAATAAATAATCTATATTATTTCTATAGATTTTCTAATCCAAACTCCTACAAAATATTTTTAGTATGCAAAATAAAATTTATATGGTGAAAAACATCATAGTGCTTTGAAAATTTAACATGTTGCCTAGAAAAATAAGTGGTGCGTGTGTGATTTATTTTTACATAAAAGGGTTTGGTCATCTCAAAATATATTTAACTAATAGAAAATTTTGGATGTTTTTCCAAAAAGATAAGAGTATGATTATGTTTGGGTCATATCAAATAAATGGCTTGGATGTGGTTCATGGTTACAAAAACTAATTTTTATTTTCACTACATCTCCTGTACTAGGTGAAACTCCTGTGTTGTCTTTCCAAAATTGTGCAAGTAAATATTTGAGACCATTAAATATATCCTTGTCCTTTCATGGAGTCTACTAGAGAATTCCTAGAGCTAATTAGTATTGAAACCACTAAGTCTTTGGCATGTTCCAATCAATTTCATTAATTTTTTTATATTTATGTTCAATGCTCAGCTAGTTTTTGAAATCAAACATTTTTTACCCTATTTGACCACTTATTGCATAAGTTATAATTATACAGCAGGAAACATTACAATCTTTGTTTCATGATGTCATACCTACACGATAATATGCATTATCTAGATTTTCATTATTTTCACCATCTATGTTAGATGTTCTTAGTCCCAGGGTGTAAATTATGGGTCTCATCTTAATCAATTTCATCAATAAAACAAACAATTGACATTTTTTACTATCAAAATCTAATTTTCCAAATAAATTATCCCATTTTTTTACGATCATCTTCTTGAATGGAATCAAACATTTTTTTATACATTCATTTGAAAGTATTTTGATAAAATTCAATTAAGTACTTACCTTTTATAAGCAAATCATTAGAAGTGTTGTTAATGTTAGAATTTGTTAAGAGGGTGTTTCATTTTTCATCAAATTCCATTAAGTACTTACCTTTTATAAGAAAATCATTAGAAGTGTTGTTAATGTTGGAATTTGTTAAGAGGGTGTTTCAAAATCAATATGTTCACTACTAGTTTCTTCATTAGTAATTTCATTGTTTAGTGTTTCTATAACATTTTCTTCATTGTTAGTTTCAACATTATGTGTTTCCAAGAAATTTTATCCATTTTTATGGGCTAAATCATCATGCATAGATTCATTATTACCAAAATAAAAAAAATTATACTTTGAATTTGTACTTGAAACATAATTTAAACTTTTAGGTAAAAATTTGTCATCATTATTCAATTTATCACTATCGATTTCATCATTATCTATGACATTTGATTCATTAGGAATAGTGTTTATACCTTATCTTGAGCAAATTTTTTGAGTTAATACCTTTTATATTTCTCTTAACTCTTGTAATTAGTCTAATGTTTTGTGCCTTAACTACTTCCTCTTCCTTAAATGAGAACCATCACCCATGAATGGATAAAGAACAATGTGATTCATTTTGATGGTGGGGTCCCAAAGAATAATTTGATTGGTTTTTTCCCCATCATATAAAGTGGCTATAAAACTTTACGACCTGCAATGGATCTTCCATCACTAGGGTGATACACCTTACATCATTGCTCATGTATCACCTTCCCAAATTAGGGACACTCCATCTCAAAGTGGAGGTGATACTGCTAAGGGTGACTCTTAACATAGCTGACGTCACCATTATTTCCAAGATTATAGTTCCTCATAGGAGTGTTACTCACCCCTATAGTTTATTAGGGTGGGTGTTATTCCCCCTATGGATGGATGTGCTGACTATGGATCTCTGCCTCTACCACCTTGGCAGAGTCAGGGGTAGGGCTCCTCGCCTTCGATAGCCTATCCCTAAGGGAGGTTGTAATATGAAGGTTCCTAGGGTGGTTATTTTTATCCTTTAGATAAAAAATGTATGTTTCTTATTTTAGTGATTTTCCCCTACATGCTAATAAATAAAAATATAATAATGACCAAATAGACACTGACAGTAGATGAGACCTAGTGGATGATGGGAAAGATCTTCCAAATAATGACTTACCCCTAGATATCATATTTTTTTATTTCTGATTAAGTTTAACTCTTTTTTGTGTAACTTTCTCAAAGCATGGCCAAGTTTCTTCATTGATTTTTGTGGCCTTAGGAATTTTGTATCCTAGGCATGGCCTAGTATGACTTTGGTGGTGTGCCCTATACTTCCATTTTTTATGAATAGTATTGTACATATTCTATTTATAATAAAATTATAATATTTATTTCATTAAAGAAAATGGCATAAATTTCTCAAAGATTTACCACCTAATAAAATAAAAAAGGTTGATTTTTAATGTGAATATGATCATCTTCATGACATAAATTACACTACATGTAATTTAGTGGTGTAATAGGAATTTAAGATTAAGTAATATATTTTTATGAATAATTATTGTATTATATCTATAAAAAAATTGTATCAATTATATGTGAGAAATGGGAGCTAGTAGATTGAGAGATAATGAGATTGAAAGTTGGTATGACATATTACGTGCATATAAAATAGGTTTTTAAGATAGTAATATGTATGAAACCTAAAATACGGGGAGGGGAATATCACCACATTAGTATTCTAAAATAGTAAAGAAAAATAATAAAATATTAGGAATTTTTTTATCATCTACAAGGTTTTATGGATTGTGAAAATATTGTATTTCTAAAAAGGATACTAGTTGGTTTAATTATGCCCCAAGACCTAAGAAAAAATCATTAGTGGAATCATCACAGGGTTTTCAAAAATTCATGCCACATACTAAGGTAGTGCTTTGAAGTTCTAAAAAACATACAATGATTAAAGTTATGGCATTCTTATAAGGTAAGTCTTGATGACCAAAATAAAAGGAATGCTTAGAAAGATGTTGTACCTTTGCATAAATCACATGTCATTACCATATTTCAAATGATTATAAGGTAATCATCAAAAATTTATAATTAATCATTAATCAAAGTCTTTTCACTTTTATCAATGTGAGGTACAATATTATAGCTAGGTCTACCCTTGTAATCAAAATCTATAACTCATTTCCCTTGATAGTTAGGATAGAAACATTTTCATCAATAACATATACATCTTTGATAATATCCTCTCTTTTTGAGAGGGCATGGAATGGGCCTAAATCTTTAACCATCTATCGATATTAGTTAAAATTTAATTTAAAAGTTCATAAAGATATAATTTAATTTCCATTCAAATTTTATATGCTTCAAGTATTGGAGTAATTATTTGAATTTAGTTATTGTTATGTTTAAGGGTACCTCAAATTACCTCACTATTAGTGGGAAATAATTTTAAGGGTTTGGTATTTATTTAGATAAATTTTCCAATGGCACCCTCTTTTCCACCATTTAAGTTCTTGATATTGAAAGGTTTGGTTATCCTATGATTAACTATTCCTCTCAAGGGATTGTAAATTTTATTTCCCTGCCAAGAAAATAAAATTGGAAACTAATTAATGACCATTTTGATAAAGATTATTTCTCACTTTGGTTGAGGAGGAGTCTTTAAAAATATCCATGGAATTCCTTAGCCTATTTTATATATTTATTTAAGTTATAACATTTAGTGGGATAAAATACAATGTTATATATAGATTCTACCCCTCCCACCATGGCTTCAAAAATATAAATGTATATAGATTCATTATGAAGAGATGTCATAATTCATAGGCAATACATTTAATTTCTAAGCTACACTTATTAACCTAAAAACTTATGTTATCTAAAGAGTGGAAAATAAACTTTTGTATTAGCTTTAAAAACTTGTTTCTTTGAAATGACAGTTTCAAATTTTATCTAAGATCCTATTTTCTACTCATGTAACTTATTTTTCATCATGGTGGGGGCCTAATATAATAACTTCTTCCAAAATTTACAATATATTAAGAGATTTAATTTGGGATAAATCTAAAGGATGCTGACATTTCCTTACAATGTGTGTGTGTGTGTGTGTGTGTTTTTGCATGTGTGCATGCGAGCACACACACACAGACACACACACACACAGATATATATATATATATATATATATATATATATATATATATATATATATATATATATATATGACCAATCACTTCCATGTGTGTGTGTGTGTGTGTGTGTGTGTGTGGGGAAGTGATGGGCCAAATTTACATAAAAACAACAAGGAACAATTCTTTATGCAATAATTGAATATTGGATCCCTTGAAGGAAATGAGGGATATAAAATTATAATTTTTCAATTATGCCTCAATGACAGAAAATACTAGAGAGCCATGTGAGTTATTTCTATTTTCATGGTCCCTTTGCCCATAAAAATTTATTGAGCTTTATTTTAAAAAAAACATATGGAAATTCTAACTGCTTGACAAACCATGGCTTATTTAAGTTGAGACATATTTATAAATGGGATTTATAAAAATAATTAATTTCTTCCTTGGCCCATCATTATCAACCATTGTTTCAATCCTTTTGTTTTGGAGCGTGTAGAGTTAAATCCATAAATTTATATAAAATATATGTGTGTAGCATTCCATATGGTTTTTGCCATGCCTCATGCGCATGGATATCATGGAAGACTTATCAAAGCTAGGTTCCATCTTATAGGAACATATATTGAGACATATAATGAAATTATTATAGTTAATCTTCAAGAATATTGTCCCAGTATTGTTCATTCGTGTACCCTCTTTAGTGGAGAGATTGGCAGTGACATCTGATCAAACCTTTTGCTACATATCATTCTTAATTAATCATGAATTTATTCTAATTTCTCAAGATGAAAATCTAAATAACAAGCGGATTCTTAACTCCACTCATCATCACTAAAGTAGGAGAATCAGCATAATATGGATAACAAATTTTGAAACCAAGAAGGCTCACTTTGTTTAGCACATTTTATACAAAGGTCTTAATGTGGGAGAAATATTTTATCACCTTTGAGTTACTAATGCCATGTTTAATTTATCTCTACAAATAGAATCCATCAAAAAATTGCTTTGATTTTTTATTAGTACTCGAGATTCTTGGAACTAGATCCATGTTTTCTTATTTGAAATTCTTTAAGATTGATATGTTTCCATGGAATATGATACTACGTAAAAAGGAAATGAATAATTGGTTTTAGATTCCTTACCTATAGATTCATAACCACTTATAAGTGGGAATGGTTATGAAAATCAACCTTTACCACCTTTAAATGGTTTGGTCTCACCAATGGTGACATCATTGTCTTACGTTATAAGTCTGATATGATATTCAAGATGGTTGATGGTTGTGTATTTTATTTACGTATATTTCATAAGTTTCATTCTTAATATTATATTCAAGATGTGATGTCATTCCACCATTTTATATTATTATTATTTTAATTATAAGTACTCATTACTTCAATAATTTTTATCTTATGTATTTTTATTTATCATATGCTAATATAATCTACAAATTAAACTATGTAATAATTATAAATGTTCATCTCTTTACTCTTTAAAATATTTTTAAATTAAACATACTTTTAAAAATAAAAAATTGTCACCAAATATACTAATTACAAATAATTAAAAATTCTAAAACATAATATTAATCATATTTTTTTAATATTATATTAAATTATTTTCATACTCTAATTATTATCATTTTTTTATTTAATTAATATGAACCAACTAAAAATTAAAATAAAAAAATGCGTGAATGTTTTCTATCTCCATTAATCATGAAGTCAAACACGTGCCTCTCTTTTCCTTGGCATTTATATCCTCGCTTTAGAGATGAGCAAATTGTTTTTACATTTTGTAGAGATGCGATTTTGACATTTAGTTAAAAGGATCTACTTTTCGTGGAAAGAAAGGATCCCATCTTCCTTCCTCCTCTTTTATCTTTTCTTATATTTCTTTTTTCTTTGTCTCGGTGGGTTTAGGTTAATTTGGTAACATTTAAGTGGAAAAAAAATGATTAAAATGTATATTAATGATGTTTGTTTGTTTTTGTTTTTTTTCAT
This sequence comes from Torreya grandis, assembly GCA_037957365.1. NCBI lineage: Eukaryota > Viridiplantae > Streptophyta > Pinopsida > Cupressales > Taxaceae > Torreya > Torreya grandis. The sequence continues at coordinate 11,483 of JARHVA010007092.1, forward strand.
TTATATATTTTTATTTTTTATTTTCTTTAACATTTTGTTTTAATAGAATAAATCAAAAAATTTAGTAAATTTGATATTTAATTATTTTTATTTTTTAAAGAGAAAAAGAAGAATCTAGCATTTTGGTTGGTTTAGGCTATTTTTAAATATATAAATAATCTCATCAAGTAATATAATAATTTGAAAAATGTAGTGAATTTGATATTTAATTATTTTTGTTTTTTAAAAAGGAGAGAAAGAATTCCACATTTTTTTTTTTTATTTAAAAAATTTAACAATAGAAAACTCTTAATTCATAACTATTTAATTGAAAAAAATTATTAATTTAAATACATAATCATCATTTTAATCTATTATATATTTAATTTCAAAATATACAATAAAATGCTGATATTCTATATCAATGATTCTATATAAATACACCTCTTAAAGTATGCACACCACACTTCAATCACCAAGGTAAGACAATTTTTATAATATCTTTTGATTTTAAAAATTAGATCTTTTTAATACACTAGAAAAATATATACTCCATTAAAATTTGAGCTTGTTGACCATGAGTGGTAAGTCGTGGACATTATACACGATGATATGTGTTTTGATGATGTTTACGATAGTTATTTGGATTTATAAAAAAGTATTATTAATAAGCAACAACAAATGATGTACTCATCATTATTTAATTATCAAATCCAGTATTATATGGAACACTTCTCAAATGAGGGTCCAATGCAGATTCATCATATACAAAGAATAAAAAATCAGAGTGCACATTCAATGGTTATATATCTCACTTGACTTCGAGTTTTAAGACATATTTAGAGGTGCTTGAACACGATTTATTTTTAGGTAATTTTTAGTTTTTTTTTTTAATTATGAAATTATAGAAGAGAAAAGGGAAAGGTCAAACAAGTAAAATATATTTATCTCCTGACAAATTAATTATTAAGAAGGTCATTTCTATTGTAACATTATTTTATTGATTTAATTAAATAATTTTAAGTTAAATTATATTAATTTATAGAACATAAAATATATATTTCTGTGAAGCATTATTTATGAAATATAGATTACTATAAATTGACTGGAAACTATCCATCTAAGTAGAAATATCATATCAAATTATATGATCACTATGAAAAACCCTAGTTATATATAGTCACTAAATTTTGATTTTTAAAAAAAAAACGTTGATATATGGAGATTCATGGAACCTTTTCTATCAATATCTTTATGGACATGTTAAACCTATAAAAGTGACATATCATTATATAATATATATTCAAAAAAAATATTTAACCAGAGCAATAGAAAATTACATATTGCTTTGTTATTTATTTTGATAACATTAAAAGAGTTTCTATAGAAATTTATTCTTCAATTTTAATTTCGTTAGATGTATGTTGTCCTCAAATTTATCTGAATAACATCCTTTCACATGTGCTACAAGAAATAGTTAATCAAACAGATGTGACAACCCCAAAATTTGGGATTCAATTTTTAATTTATTTTATTCTTTAGTAAGCTTTTATCATAGCATTTTCAAGTTTATGATTTATTTTAGTATGCTCAACAATTTAAGTTCACATTGTGTTAACAAATCATTGATGCAGTTTATCCTTGTTAGTTACATCAATGAAAAGATTATTTCATTTAATGTTTTCATTGTCACAATATAAGTGAGTTCATCCAATTTTATATAATGTTTCTCAATTATAACACGTCTTCCCATTAATTTTAAAAATTAGATTATTAAAATTTTATAGAATTCAAAATTAATAATATTTAATTAAACCTTTATTCTAACACTTAAAATCTATCCTTTGGTCTAATGAATTTTATCCCATTTCCATGAGCATTAGGGTTTGGTTTAGAATTTATACCCCTAATAAAAACCCTTTTATCTTGATTCATTTACTCAATTTTTCCAATTCATTATTTGTGAAAGATGTGTATGACTTTGAAATAAATTGCCTTGCCTTTTCAATTTCTTATGAATGATTATCTAGTAAAACATTCATTTAGTATAAGACATTAGTAACATTTTGTTGGAAATCATAATTTGACTTCTTTATTTAATATTTTAAAGGAATCACCTTAAATATCTCCATTAATTATCAATTAGGGTTCTCTTATGATTTCATAGTTACTCATTGACTTTAGTCAATGTCTATGTGAATCTTATTTAATTATTATCACACTTAGATGATTAATCTTCTTAATATTCAATACCATTAAGTCTTTGTTTATTTTTTTCATTCCATAATTTATGATGGGATTAAATCAAGGTTCCATAATCCCTTATATTTTTACTTAAAACTTTAAAAAAAATTACTAAATGAATTTAATTTTGTAATAATAAATTAATTTAGCATCTAAGAATGAATAAAGTTTACATACGATTAGTAACATAAGGTTCTCAAAATCACTTAGTATTCACATTATGATTACCACATAAATGTTCTTCCCCTTATCACACATCAACTCATTAATTCCCTATGCAATTTCTTAATTGAATTCATATGTTCATCAATTTTAAGTTAAATATTCAATCAAATTCAACCTAAAATATCATATTTACAAATGTCATATATCTACATTATCATACTTGAAACCATTTAACACAGCTACAATTATTTCTTTTTAAAAAAATCTCTTTATATTATTTAATCATCTTATCCCATTATTAAGACTATGCTAAAAAACTACGTACCAAAGACTTTTCATATATTCAATGCTAACATCACAAACACCCATAAATATAATACTATATTTATTCCCAGTATAATGCTTGCATTTATTTCTCAATAACATAAGTTATTATCAATTCTAAATAGTAGCTACTAAGATGTAATCATTTTACAATTTATTTCATAAATACAACTTTATTCATTCATATCTATGATTCATGTAATAAGATTTAAAATAGACCTCCATTATTATCTAAATAGATCTAAGCACAATACCTATATAATATAAGTATTTTATTTTTAATAAATAACATTTTTTAATTAAACTAGTTTATACAACCAATTTGATATCAATTATCATAATAAATCACTTTAATTTTTATAAATGTGAAAAGATGTCACTTTACAAGTAAAATTTTTGATTCAATACGTGACACTCTCAAGTATAATGTATATACAAAGAAACTAACTCATAACCATAAATTAAATTCCTTCATAATCATTGAAAAGATAAATGGAATCCTTAGCAGGAGCATCAAAAGACTAGTCCAGAAAGACAATAAATATTCTTATAAAATCAATCATCTATGATATATCAAGGTAAGTCTTGAAAAAACAAATCAATGTGCATACAAAAAAATTATAATGAAGGTCAAACATGAACATTTTCAACATCATAAACACATAACAATAATAAGTTAAGGATAAATAGATCCCCCCCCCATCGATGCAAACCTTTTCTTGTGCTTATTCTAAAGTTGCCTACATAACCACTATTGTGAGATTAGGGCCTCATGTAATTATGTGAAACTCAACGTTAATATTTGA
>JARHVA010007092.1:17500-82500 GCA_037957365.1 Torreya grandis
TGTGTGTGTGTGTGTGTGTGTGTGTGTGTGTCTATATATATATATATATATATATATATATATATATATAGATCAGTTTGTCTCATTCTAAGAGATTAATAATCAACACCATCCTATCAAGACCAAAATATAGTTTCGTATTTACTCAAAGAAATATATCTAAGGTAATTTATAAAATCAAAACATACAAGTCTTTAATTCATTAAGATTCCAATGAAAATGTTCAGTGCAATCTAACTTGACATATGTTTCTTTATTCCATATTAGAAAGACAAGGAACCTTATAAACTTGAATCAATTAATTGTAAGTTTAGGCAATGTAAAATCTCTATAGGAATAAGAAAAGTAAACATTTTCCATGCAATCATTCTAATCATAAAAACCATGTAATTTTCCTAGATACTAGACTAATAATATATCTAAGAAAATCTGAATGAGATCAGATACTCTTTTCATAAAGAAAAAAAACTAACAAACTCCATTACATCCCAATATCTTAAGGAAGACTAGGCATTCATATAACAAATCTGCTTAACCATTCTAATATTAATGGAATGGTTTATGTTATCCTTTCCACACTTAAAAAATCTCTTAAGCATAAATATTATCCAATTCAAAATATTTTTGTGTAAACTAGAAAGTTTAAGTAATGTCCCAAGTTATAGATATTGGTAAAATTTATGAAAATCCTAAGGTTTATATCTAGATCAGCTTTATACATTTATACTAGTCAGGAGGAGAAAACACATTTATTTATAAAATCATAATAAGATAATTTTTCCAATATATCTAAAAATGTTTCTTCGAAGCAAGAAATTTAAGTCATTTATGTACATATTCTAATATAAATCTACATGATTCATGTGTATTTAGGTATATATTCACAAGTGTGCACATGCACACACATGCACATGTATACCTTTATATATACTAATATAGTATTTCAAACTTTTTAAAGCAAATAAAATTTATAATAAATACAATTTTTGAATGTAGTGTTTTCTCATTCAATACCTAGTCAAGAAAATGACTTATTGCTTGATATCATATAGTCAAATTAAGTTCACATGGATAAATATGTAAGAGATATACCTATTGTGTATACACAAAAATATATGTTACTATATACATATAATCCTACATATATATACATAGGTCTGTGTATATACATACATATTAGTAGACATGAATATTCTACTATCTCAAAATCATTACTTTTTAATCATGAAAGATAAATATAGACTTATACACCTATATAATGGACATTATTTTCAGATAGAGGGAGAAAGGTTTTGAAGAATAAAGAGAACCCACTCTTGGATATAATGTAGGCCTAAAGTTTCAATAATGTTGAACTCCTTAAAATTATTTATTTCTTCTTCATATTATCTCCTTTTCCCCACATTCTTCTAGTCATGTCTTTTGTTGCTAAAATATTTGATGTTTGACTATGCCTTCTTATATAATAATGAAAATTTTGAAATTTTGACTTCAAATCAACAAATTGAACTTAAATTCTCAAATATAAATTTATGAAATGAATTTATTTTTCATTAAAAATATAATGTATAATCCATGATTTTCTTAAACTCGTACACTAAAAATGACTGCATGCAAAGAATAATTCCATTTTAATGATAACGCTATTATTTCATGGCCATATCAACTATATTATTAAAAAAACAATATAATTTTGGCATGGTATTACCCTTAAATATTGTCCACTCCATTCAATGATTATAATGAAAGATCAAAATGTTCTTTATCTTCCTAAAACCCTAACCTAATTTTACTATAACTTTCAATTGAGTTTAGTCATAGTTTAATATCTTATCAATGGATCTTCACTAACCTTAAGGTAGTTTATCTCTTCATTCCTAGATTTCACTCCATTTTCCAAAGTTTTCCTCTTGTTTTATGTTTGAAAGTATAATACAAGGTCACATCATATCCACTTTACACATTCATTATGGATATAACCATTTCATAAATTTAAAAAACCATTTGAACTATTCCAATCTAGAAAATGGTTTAAATATGAAATAAAAATTTATAATATCATATATTCCAATGCTCACAAAGTATTTAAATATTAATCTCATAGACATTATAACATACCATGTATTATAAACTAATTTTTATAATACAAATTCCAAATAATGTATGTCATTTCTCCAAGCTTTAAATAAAACAATTTTATTAATACTTATGAACAAATAAGTAAAGACATTTAATGAATATGATTATCTTACTTTTAGAGTTTCTAATATCAAGTAAACAAGAACACCTCTGAACACATTGTATCTTGCATTTGTTGAAGAGTGGATCTAAAATGCCCAAGCCTACCTCAAAACTCGTTATTACCATGTGAACATATCCAAGATCATATTATAACTAGGTTTATAGTATCACTTGTAATCCAATGTAAACATAACTATCATACTCACTTGTGGAATTTAAACTAAAAATTAGTATGTTATTTTATAATGAAGTTCATATTACCAAACAAGTGACATCAAAAGATTACATTGGCATTAAAATCAAGCATGAATGCCTTGCCTTGAAGTGAATTTTAAGGTACTTTATTCATTAATTTAAGTGTTATTAAGTATTCTAAATTTGTTTCAATAATGTCAATCTCTTTCAAGATCATTCCACATTCTAACATTAGATTGAAATAATTCACTCAGTTTAGTTATTCAACTATTACAACTTTGTGAGATAGATCATAAAATACTAATGAGGTCAAGTATTAGTACCCTATGTAATTTTGAATAAAATAATGTAAAAGTAAGAAAGAAAAGATAATTAATTTGCATCATTTCATAATAGTTAGTCTTAAACAACTTGATTTCTCAACTTCTAGAACTAAAATGAAAAGATTGAATATGATCAAATCAATAAATTTATTAAGTGATAGATTTTATATATATGCCTTAATAATTCATCAATTTATAATAAATAATAATTTGATATCCCATTCAACAATCCAAGTATACAAAAAAAATTTATAAAAATAGTATGGCATGTATCATTGAAATCTAGAAATCATGTTATTGAAAACATAATTGAGAACAAAAATCAATAACTATGTTAACAACCCATACATAAACCAAAACATTATACCAAATAATTGGCCTTGTAGGTATATTCCATCTATATAGGTAACTTTCTTTGATCTATGCCCTCTTATAAAAATTTATATCCATCCCAACCCATACCCTGATCTAATATATATATGTTCCTAGTTCCTACACATATATGCATAGCCTAAAAAATATTAGTAGCATCTATGGGTAGATGGCAAATTAATAATCAATATCATGATTAATAAATAATTAATACTAAATAAATAACTATAATAAATGACATAAAATCATATTAATAAAATATCATAGTAACTCAAATGTTGAAAATGCTAATCACATATAATTTATGAACTAATTAATACAAATGCCAAATTCATTAATTAATCACTAGGTAAGTACATGAAATTGGGGGGCCAAAATACGGTCTTAAGTGGACATGGTGTTGCTAAAAAATAATAAACCACAACTTCTATGGATTATTTGATGTACCTAAATAGAAAATTTGAAGATGTCATAGGAACATGAATTGTAGAATTTTGTTTCTAGTTTCTAGACTACTCTTTTATTTGAAATGGTCCAAAACAAGTAGGTCAAACATCATAAATTTGAAGAGGTAGTATTTTTTCTTATAAAAATTAGACTAGATAGCTTTCCAAGTGGCCCATCATTTTTTTAGCATCTTTTAGTTATTTTTTAAACCCTTTGGTGGAAAGTTAGATAAGATCATCTAATTTGCAACCTATATATATTTTATATTATTTAATGAAAATTTAATTTTTACAAATTTCACAAGTCAATAGACCCTAAAATATGATCAATAACATATTGCTAAAAGAGTGACCCCACAATTACCTCAAAATATCTCAAAAAATAGATTTGTATTTTTTGAAGATGTATATAAGTAGGCCTAGCTTTCTACTATATAATTTTTTTAGTGAGTGAAGGAATGGAAAGATACATAAACAAATATGAACATATATAATTATGGCATATAGTGATAATAAAGACATACTTAGAAATAAATATAGATGATAACCTTAGAGTAATAAATATATATATATATAGGAAGATGAGAGTGTAGTCAATGTTGTAGTAATATTTTTTTTTAAATGATAAAATTCATAGTGTTTATAATTGTTGAAGTTGTATCTTGTTGTTTTTAGTATAAAAAAATATACATTTAATTGTGTGTTTTTAGGTCCATGCCTCAAGCTTGGGAATCCAATCCATTCCTGAGCCTTCAGACATGTGTTTCAAATGTGAAATATAAAAACTACACGTAGAATTACCATGTCTACAGAATAATGTGCATTTCACATACATGGAAAATGAAGTAATGTGAATAGACTTTTCTTAGTCAAAATGTTGTTTTATTGGCATTAAAATGACTAGTTTAGTGTTTTAAGATTTAATGACTTATGGTTTAAGGTTTAAGGTTTAAGGTTTAGGGTTTAGGGATTATGGCATAGGTTCTTTGTGTTATGGTATATAAGGTCCAATAATGAAGGTTTTTGGGGCCAAATTGATCTCCTTGAACCTATTTATGACTACAAAATATGGTTTTGGGTTGAATTAGCCTCTATGCCATCATAAATTGAGTTTATTAGTTAATTGGGCCAAAGAGTGATGAGATTTGGACCAAATTGAGACATGTGAATGTAATTATTACTCTATATGATGTTAATTGGGGCTAAATCAATTAGTTTAGGGTTTACATTTTACTATTCAGGGTCTAAGTGTGAAGAAAATTTAGGATAATTTGATTTTTTTGAGCATATTTGTGATTACAAAGTATGATTTTGGGCATAATTAGCCCCAATATCATCAAAAGTTGAGATAATCAGTCAATTGGGCCAATGAGTAATGTAATTTGCATTGAATTGAGCCATACATGAACATAATTATTACTCTAAAGGATGTTAAGTGGGGTTTAATAGATTGATTTACTATTTAGGGTTTAAAGATTAATTTTTAAAGCTTAAGGATTAGTCTATATAGCCCTAATTTAGGTTTAGGGTATAAGATCTAATCGTAAAGGTAATTAGGGCCAAATTGAGTTCTTTTGTGTCATTTATGACTATAGAATTTGTTTTTTGGGCTTAATTAGCCCCCGCATCATCATATATTTAACCAATTACTCAATTGGGATAATGAGTGATGTGATTTGTGATAAATTAAGCCTTGTGAACCTAATTTTTACTCTAAAAGATGATAATTGAGGCTAAATCATTTATTTTAGGGTTTAGGGTTTAGGGTTTGGTTATGAAATCAATTAAAGATAGTTTAAGATACTTGAACTTATTTGTGACCATGAAACATGTTTTTGGGTTCTATTAGCCCACATGTCATCACACATTGAGAGAATTAGTCAATTGGTGTAGTAAGTGGTGTAATTTAGACCAAATTGATCCATGTGAACCTTAGTCTAAGGATCAAATGATTGTTTTTGGGTTTTAATAGTTTATGATTTAGGGTTTAGGTTTTTTTATATGGATTAAGGTTTAAGACTTAGGGTATAGGGTTTAGGTTTTAGAAATTAGGGTTCAAGGTTTAAGGTCTATGGATTACCTAGTTTAGGGTTTAGGGTTTAGGATTTATGGTTTATGGTTTAGGGATTAAGGTTTAAGGTTTAGAGACTAGGTTTTAATGTTTAGGATATAGGGTTTAGGTTCTAAACATGAGGGAAAATTAGGATAATTTGAGTTTATTGAACCTATTTGTGAGCATATAATACATTTTCTAGTTTGATTAACCCCATATTAACATAGATTGAGCATATTAGTCAACTAGCACATTTGTTGGTGTGATTTGGGCCAAATTTATTCTTGTGAACTTAATTCTTAGTCTAAATGATGGTAATTAGGGATCAAATGATTAGTTTAGGGTTTTAATGATGCAAAAAAAATAAGCCAACCTTTTGGAGGCCATAAATTTTGATCCATAAGTCAATTTGAGCTCTTACACATGCCAAAATGACCTAATCAAATAGTCCAATTCTTCCCTAATCCACTCTATCTAATTAAATTTGATTTAGGTATTTTTTAGAGGCTAAATGTGATCATTTAAGGGTCTAAAATTAATGTTTAATGATTTTTGTAGCAATTTCCTATTTTTAGAAATTGTATATTTTTAGAACCAAAAGTCAACTTCAATTAAATTTAGATACATTGGCTAATTTTAGTATTTAGTTAATTTAGGGAAATTTTTAAATCCACATGCACTTGAATGTGAAACTTACTATAAATAGTAGCTGCTAAAAATAGATGTTTATTTTTAGATTTTAGATTTTTCAAAATTTTTCATGTCGAATCTAAATTCTAAATTGAGGCTTATTTAGGCATGGTTTGGGTTTGCATTTATTTCAAGAAATCAATACAAATCAATTCTAAGCATTGTTTCAATATCTTGGCCTATTGGTAATTTTCCTATTTTTGATAGTTTTTGGTTTCATTATCTGGTATCAGAGCAAGTTTAAATCTTAGAGGAGTAAATTATGGTGAGAGGAAGAGGAGATGTTGTGAAGATAAACTAAACTATATAAGAGTTTCAAAGGTAAGTTCAATAATTAACATAGGTTATCACCAATGAGCATAGAAGATAGGGTGGTGATCAGAAAGACATAAATCATGATGAAGAAGTTCTGTAAGAATAAGAACAAAAATATTAGCTACCATAAATAGAAAAGAGGATGGTTTGGGATTTATAAGGAAGAAATGAAGGAATCAAGGTAGATGTTTAAGATTATGAAGGTAGTTTAAAATCAAAGGAGTTGATAGATTGAATGAATAACATCGAGAAGTTCTTTGAGTGGAAGACTATGAGAGAGGACAAGAAGGTACAACTTTCATGCATGAAATTAAAAGGTCATGCAATGATTTGGTGGGATCACCTATAGAAAGAGAGATAGAGAAAAGGTAAAGATAAGATTAATTCATGAAAAGGTATGGAGAAGAATTTTAGGGAGAAATTTCTTCCTGTGGATTATGCATAAACCCTGTATAGAAGATTTTAGAATTTAAGGCTAAATGATTATAGTATATAAGAGTAAATAGATGAATTTTACAAGCTTTCCATATAAATGGAGCATGATCAAACATAGAAGTAGATGGCTAAAAGTTATGTAAATGGTTTGAAATTTTCTATTCAGTATTAATTAAGCATGCATATAATACTTAACATGGAGGAGGCTTATCAATTAGCTTTGAAGGTAGAAGAAAAACAAAATAGACAAAATTTTAGAAGGACATCTACTAGTCTAAGAAGAAGTAGATCCCCTTAAATAAGGGGATAAAGTTGTTTTAATACCACCAGAGGTGGCCTTAATTCCAATCCAAGTGAATCATCATGTGGTACAAAAAGGAAATATGATAATAGGCAAGGGTTTTAATACCAACAAAGATGAAGAGGATTTAAGAGGGGATGAGGTTATGGTGTTGATAGAGGATGGTTTTAAAATCAATGTAGTTCTTATGTCTATTATATATGTGAAGAAGAATGGAATAGAGAATTTAAGTGTCCAAATTATCAAGATCAAGAAAGAAGGTAAGAAGATCACCCAAGAGTAATTCTAGTTGAGGCTAAAATAGAAGCGCAGAATACTAAAGTTGTACCACCTGATATTGGAGAGAATATCATGATAAAAAGAAACATGATAACTCCAAGGAAGTATCAAGCGAAAAATAAAGAAGGTGGTGATGCATGGTTGTGATCAAATATTTTTTAAAAAATAAGTACTTCGGGTGGAAAGGTATGCAAAGTAATTATAGATGATGGTTGTTTTGAAAATATGGTTTCTAATGAAATGATTGAGAAACTAAATCTACAATGTGAAAAGCATCCTAATCCTTATCAAATTTCATGATTTAGGAAAGGAAATGAGGTTGCAATAGATAAAAGGTTCTTGATCAAGTTTTCTATTGGAAAAACTTATAATGATGAAATATGGTTTGATATTATTCTGATGGATGCATGTCATGTGTTATTTGGGAGATCATGGCAATTTAACAAGAAAGTAGTTCATGATGGAACAAAAAACATATACACTTTTTGGAAAGGTGATACAAAGGTACTTTTATTACCTCTTAAAGAGGAAGAGAAGACATAAAGTATGTTATCTACTAAAGAATTTATCCAAGATATGAAGGTAGGAGGTTGTTATTATGCATTAGTAGCAAAGAATGAAGAAATAGAAATGATGCCAATACCAATAGAAGTAACAAGAGTGTTAAAAAAATATGCATATGCTATACTTGATGAGTTACCAGATGGTTTACCACTGAAGAGAGATATTCAACATCACTTTGATTTTATTCCAAGATCATCTCTACCCAATCAAGAAACTTATAAGATGAGTCCAACAAAACATGCATAATTAAATAAATTGATTAATAAATTGCTAAGGAAGAAGGTGATAACAAAGAGTATGAGTCCATGTGAAAAACCATCTTTGTTAACTCTAAATAAAGATGGAGGATGGAGAATGTGTTTGGATAGTATATAAATTAATAAATTTAAAAAAATTATATATTTCCTATACCACATTTAGATGATATGATGGATGTACTTGTACGAGAAAAATATTTTACAAAGATTGATCTAAGGAGTTTTTATTATCATATTAAAATTCATAAAGGAGATGAGTTTTAAAATGTATTTAACACTAGGGATGGCTTAAACGAGTGGATGGTAATGTAATTCAAATTATGTAATCCACCTAGCAAATTTATGAGGGTGATGAGTATACTGATATGAGAATATATTAGTAAGTTAATGGTTGTTTATTTTGATATTCATTAAGACTAAATAAGAACACTTCCAACATTTGATAATGGTAATAGATTTGTTAAGAAAAAATAAGTTTTATGTAAATTTGAAGAAGTGTGGGTTTATGCAGAACATTTTGGTATTTTTGGGATTTGTAGTTTCAGTAGATGGTGTGAAAATGGATGAAGAAAAAATAAATACAATTATTGAGTGGTCTATTCTAAAAATAATTACAAAGGTAAGAAGATTCTATGGTTTATATACTTTTTATAGAAAATTTATTAAAAAATTTAGTAGTATTGTGGCACCAATAAGAGATTGCATGAGAGGGAAGGAATTTGCATGGATTAGAGTAGGCATAGAAAGCTTTGAAATTTTGAAGAAGAAGATTATAAAAAGGCCAATTTTATGATTATCATATTTTAATGAAGTGTTTGAGGTTGATTGTGATGCTTTATTTGTGGGAATTAGTGTTGTGTTGAGTCAAGAAGGAAAGCCAATACCATATTTTAGTGAGAAATTAAATGAGTTAAGGATAAAGTATTCTACTTATGATGTTGAACTTTATGTAATTATACAAGCATTAAGACATTAGAGGATTTATGTAGTGCCTAAGGAGTTTATCCTATTTATAGATCATGAGTATTTAAAGTATTTGAATACACAAAAGAAGTTGAATATTAGGCATGCAAAGTAGGTTTCTTTCTTGCAGGGGTATACTTTTGTGTTGAAAAATAAGTCAACAAAACAAAATAAGGTAGTTGATGTATTGAGCTAGAGAGTAACATTATTAACTGCTATGGTGAGTGAAGTAATTGGCTTTGAAGCTATCAAATAATTATATGATATTGATCCATATTTTAGAAATGTAGTTGAGTAGTGAAGGAATCCATTAATAGGTGGGACAGATGTTATTCATGATGAGTATGTTATAGAATAAGGTTATCTCTTCAAAGAGAAACAATTATACATTCCAATTGGATCTCTACAAGATAATATAATAAAATAATTACATAGTGCTTATTTGGTTGGACATTTTGGTAAGATGAAGATAATAGCTTTGGTGGAGGAAAATTATTTTTTGCCAAAGATGAGGAGAGATATGAAAGGGTATGTTTCAAGGTATATAATATGTCAGGTGGCTAAAGGACATGCACGAAATATTAGACTATACATGTCCTTACTAGTTCTAAGAGGACCATGGATAGATTTGAGTATGGGCTTTATGTTGAGATTTCCAAACACAAAGGGAGGTAACGATTTAATTTTTGTTGTTGTAGATATATTTTATAAAATGTTTCATTTCATTTTATGTAATAAATGCAATGATGCAACTAGAGTTGCAGAATTTGTTTTATGCAAATTGTAATATTTCATGGTGTTCCAAAAACTATTACTTCATATAGGGACATGAACTTTCTAAGTCATTTTTCGAGGAACTTGTGGAATAATATGGGTACTAAGATAAATTTTAGTACTGCATATCACCCACCAATAGATGGAAAGATAGAATTTATGAATAAGAGCTTGGGAAATTTATTGAGATACATAGTGGGAGAGAAGCCAAATCAATAGGACTTGGATTTACCACAAGTGGAGTTTGTATATAATAGTTTAGTGAATAGATCAATATGAAATTCACCTTTCCAAATTATTTATGGGAGAAATCATATGGGTATTTTATAATTTTTATAACTACCAATTGTAGATCAAATTAGTGATGATGTAGAAATGTTTGCAGAGCATATGCAGTAGTTATAAAGAGTAAGAAGTAGGTTATAGGAAAGTAATGTGAAATATAAAGTAGTAGTAGATGTCAGAAGAATCTCTAAGGTATTTTAACAAGGAGAGTGGGTAATGGTTTATTTTAGGAAAGAGAGATTTCAAAAAGGCACATACAATAAGCTACAGTATAAGTTAATTGGACCATGCAGAATTATGATGAAAATTAATTATAATGCCTATGGTGTATGTTTGCCATACAATTTTGATATATCTCCAGTATTTAATGTTTCAAATTTATATGAATTCCATGGAGAATATGGTGAAGATGATGAAGATGAATTAAATTATGAGAAACAAGTTCCAAAGAACAAGAAAGAAATAATAGTACATGTTTTCAATATGAAGATAGTGACCACAAGGCAAGGGAATTATAACAGGTAATTGGTGTAGTGGGAAGGATTATAGCGAGAAGACAAGACTTAGATTATAGAATTGGAGATAAAGAATATTGATAAATACAAATGGCAGAAATATAATCAAGCCAAATCATAGGGGCTGGGTTATTTTCAACCAGAGGAGAATGATGTGGAAAAAATAGGCCAACCTTTCAGAGGCCATAACTTTTGAAAAATAAATCCATTTGAGCTCTTCTACATCACAAAATTATTGTATTGAAAATTTGTATTCTTACCTAAACCACTCTATTTATTTAGATTTGATTTTGATATTTTTTCGAGGCCAAACATGATGATATGAGGGTCCAAAATTAACATTTAATGATTTTTTTGGGAATTTTCTATTTTTTGAAATTGTATATTTTTAGAACTAAAAGTCAACTTCAATTTAATTTCATCCAATACGATAACTTTAGTATTTATTTTATTTCAATAATTTTTTCAAGATGCACCTACTTGCATGTGAAACTTACTATAAATAGCAGCTGCTAAAAATAGAATTTTTTTTGTAGATTTTAGATTTTTCATATTTTTTTATGTCAACTCTAAATTTTAGGTTGAGGCTTATTTAAGCATGGTTTAGGTTTGTAATTATTTAAATTAATCAAAATAAATCAATTATGAGCATTGTTTCAAGATCTTGGCCTATTGGTAATTTTGTTGTTTTTGATAGTTTTTGGTTTCATTGTTTAAGAGTTTAAAATTTATGGTTTAGGGCTGAGGGTTTAGGTTTTATTGTTTAGGATCCATCCATGAAGGAAATTGAGAATAATTTGAGTTTCCTAAACCTATTTTTGAGAATAATTTATATTTTTAGGTTCCATTAGCCCCCATGTTATTGCAGATCAAGAGAATTAATCTATTGGGGTAGTTAGTGGTACTATTTAAGCCAAATTTATCCATACAAACCTAATTATTAGTCTAAGTGATGGTAATTTGGGTTCAAATTATTATCTTAGTGGATTATATGGCATCAATTTTAGGGATTAGGGATTTAAAAACTTAGTGTATATAGGGTATAGGGTATAGGGTATAGGGCTTAGGGTTTACAATTTAAGGTATAAGGTTTAGGGATTAGGTTTAAGGTCTATGGTATAGGGTGTAGGTTTAGGGTCCAATCTTGAAGGCAATTGAGGATAATTTGAGTTGTTTTAACCTATTTATGAGCATAAATTATGTTTTTGGGTTCTATTCGCCCCAATATCATTATCACATATCAATAAACTTAGTTAATTGGCATAGTTAATGGTGTAACTTGGGTCAAATGTATCCCTATTAACATACTTTTTAGTCTAAATGATATTAATTGGGTCTTAAATGATTGGTTTAGGGTTTTACTTGAGTTTATGATTTATGGCTTAGGGTTTGTATAGATTTAGGTTTAGGGATTAGGTAGTTTAGTGTATTTAGGGTATAGGGTTTAGGGTTTACAATTTAGGATTTAGGGTTTAAGGATTATGGTTTATGGATTTAGGTTTAAGGTTTAAGGTTTATGGTGTATGGTTTAGGGTCCAACCATGAAGGCAATTGATGCTGATTTGAGTTGACTGAACCTATTTGTTAAAATAAATTATGTTTTTGGATTCTATTATCCCCTATGTCATTACATATCAAGTGAATTAGTCAATTCAGGTAGTTAATTTTGTGATTTAAGCCAAATTTATCCCTGTGAACATAATTATTAGTATAAATGATGGTAATTAGGGATCAAATGATTGATTTAGTGTTTATAAGGATTCAGGTCTAGAGATTAGGGTTTCATTTTTAGGGTTTAGGGTATAGGGTTTAAGTCTTAAGGTTTATAATTTAGGGTTTAGGTTTTAGGTTTAGGGGTGTTTGTCCATATAACTAATACTATATATGCAGTTCTTATATTAATAGAAAAAAAAACTTAGGGTCAATGTCATTTTTTATATCAAGGATTTTTTCCCCTTTATAATCTACTCTATTTCATTATGCACATATTGTAGGTCTATTTTTTAATAATTGGATCACTAAGGCCACCTTTAAAAGTAGAAAACTTTGTGTACTCATGGTTGACTAAAGAGTGTTGGTTTATTTTTTAATGATTTGATCATTGCCCCTACTTGGTATTGCACCCCAAGTAGGTCTAATTTTTAATAGTTAGATTATCTTCCCCACCCTCAAAATTTGTTAACTTTATGCAATCATGGGTGACATATTTCAAAATACTAATTAGTTAAAGCATAAAGCATTGAATGAATTAGATGTGAGAGAGAAAATCAAAGTTAATGAATACACAATATTTATGCAAGTATACTATCTCTAATGAATTGATATTTAAAAATAATTATGAAAGAAATAATGACAATATACCAAATTCTAAAAGTACAATTATTAATTTTAATATTACACCAAATTAAAATGCAAGTCCACATTCAAATTTTAAGGATTTTAATTTTGGTGATAATGATAGTATGCACGATGGTGTAAATTACATGGAAACATCGATTGGTAAAATTAACCATCAAGAAAATAATATGGGAACACTGTCGAATTAATAAACTAGTAATGAAAAAAAATATAGAAACACCAAATTAATAAAACATACCACTAAGAACACATCTTAGGATTTTGAAAATAAGACCCATATATTTAATTAAAATTGATGAAAACATTTTGAAACTAATGCCTAGAAAAATATATGAGTACCATATGAGAAGAAATGATGAAAAAATTAGGACATGCACTTTCAAAAATGAAATGAAACTCAAAGATGGCAGTTATGTGTTACATTGATGAAAGTGCATAGGATGGGACCTAAAATACACACCCTAGACTAAGAACATCTAATATTGATGGTGTGGACAAGGTAATTATTCAAAATTTCATAATACATGCCATCAAGTAGGTGTGAATAAATTTACCAAAGATGGTAATGCCACCTGAAGGGTTATTACAACTTATTTGGTGAATTTTCAAACAAAGAATAAAAAATTGATTAGACAAGCAGGTTGACTATTACACTTTGAAAAATAATAATGAAATCAAATAGGAAGCATACAAAACTTGATATTTATAATAACAATGACTTGTGGGCATTCTTTGGTAGACTCCCACAATAAGATAAGGTTATATCTGGTCCAAGATAAGGCGAATATTTAATTACATAATTTCATAAAGATAACACAAGGGTATCACCTAATATTAGAGATGTAGTGAAAAAAAAGAGTTGCTTCTTGTAACTTTGAACCACATCCTAAACATTTTTTGGATGTGAATCAAACATAGTTGTACTCTAAATTTTTCAAAAAAAATCCATATATTTATGTATCAAAGATATTTTTAAATGGATAAATGCTTTTATGTGAAAACCTATCACAAACACACTACTTGTTGTTATAGGAAACATGTTGAAATTTTGATGCATTATGATATTTCCTATCATTTTCATTGTAATTTGCATACTAATAATATTTTATAGTGGTGTGGAGTGGAATCCCTACCAAAATCAGCATAGGAATTTATTCTATCCATTTTTTTTTAAAGATATGATGGACATTTTTTATAATAGGCATGTTTGGATATAACTTATAAAATTTGTGGTGTATTACCAAAATTAAAAAAATGTATCCCTGAGGAGAGTACACATCAAATTGGACAATAATTGGTTGGTTTTTTAAATCTCTCTCTCTCTCTCTCTCTCTCTCTCTCTCTCTCTCTCTCTCTCTCTCTCTCTCTCTCTCTCTCTCTCTCTCTCTCTCTCTCTCTCTCTCTCTCTCTCTCTCTCTATGTGTGTGTGTGTGTGTGTGTGTGTGTGTGCGCGCGCGCGCGCGCGCGCGTGATATCAATTAAAATATGGGAAGGAAATAAAAGGTGAAATACTCTTATATAAAAATACATATTTCTAAATTTATGGAAAAATTGAGGGAGGAAATTATATATGATTATGCAAGGCACAAACATAGAGATCAATGTCTAGATGAACATTTAAGTTAAATAAGGATACCTTCATACTTGGTACTATTGTTTTAGTAGTTGAATTTTTAGAGAATTACACATTACAAAAACAAAGAGAGTTTAAGTCACAATACTAAAATTTAGTATAGGTTTCCCTCTTTGTGTATATAACATTCATGCATTTACCTAACAACATTGAGCATGATCAAAAAATATTAAGGGAGTTATAGTTATATGTCAGTGATGATCAACCACATTATTTAGAGTATGTGTAAGGTAATTTTTAAATGGTTTATGTAAATTAAATTTAATGGAACATTACTTCAAATCAACATTATATTCAATTACGTAACTACACATCACAATTTAAGAATGCATGGATGTTCTACTAGCTAAGCAGGATGCATCTAACAACTGGTGTACAATATATTCATAATTTAATTGAAGTAGGACATGAAAAAGGGGAGAATGATGATTTAGTATCATGTCTCAATAAATATTTTTTAAGAGATGAGTTGAAGTTTAAAGATTTCATTGATTTAATAGATGCAAAAAACACAGTTGAATGGTGTAATGAAAATACGGGCCATGGTGCTCAACAAAAGTCCATTTTCATAGATATTTATAGTTGATGGAGGATGGAAAAATATCAATATATGAATATTTTATGATCATAATAGGATCAAATGATTTACACTCATTTTTTAGCTCAAATATATGTTATTAGATTATTCATCTGAGGCACATAACATGCTTTTGTTTTTCATGCATTGACTTTGTTTGGAATGAGTATGAGTCATAGGAATGGGTGAATGAATGGAGTTTTAGGAATATAATTCCAAATGACACTAATTAGGTTCCACCATCATTATAACCTATATATCTATCACCATCACATCACTCTGACCATGTGTATAATCTAGTGAAACTGTGTAGATCCACATATACACATACTAAATTTGGTAAATATATCAGTAGGTCATGTTATTAAATAATGTTTTGTTTTCTAATGCAAGGCATGTTTATGTATTTATTGTAGAAGAGGATAACGAGGAGGGTTAGACTAATACTTATGTTGATGTGTAGAAGAAATATAGAAATTGACTTCTACAGTCACAGATGTGGAAAACATTAACTATCTCATTGGGTATTTGGTAGTTACTATAACTTGGCTTCAATGTTATCCTATAAAAAATTCAAATGCATGGTTGGTTGCATACTATGAAGTACATAGTAAGATACTCCACTATTCAAATTTGGTTATTACAATAAATGTTCAATTACACAAATATTAGTGTAGGCCATTAAAAATGACTCCATAAAATATTCATGATTTTGAGCACGAAGCAATTATTTTTACTAAAAATAATATATTAGATCCTATTGGTTCCTTAGATTAAACTCCAAAGGTATGTTGACTTCTCAAATGCAAAAGTTTTTTATTTTAAATTTTTTTGTTTATTTCTTAGGTATTACATATAAATTTCAATTTAATTACATATTAACATATTTTTTGTAGGCTAATGATTCCAAATTATCTTCCCCCTTCAAATGGTTGGAAATATTAGTATATAATTACATATTATTGAATCTACAATAATCTTTCAGTTCATGTAGATGATTGACTATTTTATTTTATCTAGGGAAATGTCATCTTAAGGTTTATGGGGTGAAGAACTAAGTATACCAAACTCAATATTTGGAATCATATCTATGTTTTAATGTGATTATTAGGTGTATTTAAAATCATGTATATGTTTTTCAACTTTATTTGATCTTATTCCTTGTTGTCATCATGTTTCAAGCTCTAGAAATCATGAAAACAGAGTTTTGAGAACTGTATTTAAGCAAACCTTAAAGTATGAGCAAATTCGTAAAAGGTCAGAAATTGGTCACAAAAGATAAAAGTTTGAGAACCTCTAAATATAATTTTTAAATTATAAATAAATTCTTTAAATTATTTTTTTCTCAATTTATGATTTTTTTATTCTTACTACATTGTGACATGACAACCTAGGTTTTTTCACAAAAAGTTGAATGCATTTTAATTTATTTAATAGAATCCCATCAAAATTGATATGAAAGTATAAGAATTTGATATAAATGTGATGGTTCTTTAATTTTGTATATATGACTTACATTTTATATTTTATGCATGTCCAAAGTTTGCATAAAAAATTAACAATTTTACCTTATATGGAAATATAATTGTGAGGCCATAACATGTGTTTCATATCCTAACCAAGTTTTTTTAGATTCCAATAATGTATTCCTAGAGGTTAATAACCACCTTAACTATAGGTAAGATGCCATTTTTTAGTCAAGGGGCTCCATAAATATAGATCTCCAATTATGGCTTGCATCTTGACAATGTTTCTTGTCAATATTATTTCAGGCAAGAATTGTTACAAAAAGGACATATTTTCATGGATTATGAGGTTTTAGTAATGGGAATGTGTGTAAAATTCACATCTTGATGTGTTATAAGTGATGGATTTTGAAATGGATGTCCTAAAAGTAGAAATGTCAATTAAAGGTAAATAACCCATCTCTTAAATACATAAAAGTTATTTTTAGGAATGATCACTAAATTTTATTCCATGGGATCATAAATAATTTAAAATATGATATATTTAACTTTAAATTATAATACTTATATGGTCACATGATGGTTCTTTTGGTTCATTGATATGATTTATAGTGTATGTTTGTCTAAAGTTTGTCTTAAAAATAACAATTTTGCCTTATATGAAAATATCATCTTGAGGTCAACATGAGTGCTATGCCTCCTAAATAGGTGTAATAATATGTCAATAAGTTATTCCTAATGTTAATCACCACCCTCTATGTGATTGATATATTAGATTTCAGTCATGAGGCACCATAAATAGATATTTCCAATTGTAGCTTGCATTTTACATCTAGGGAATTCTCATTTTGAGGCTAGAATGGGTGTTCTATCTTCTATCTATGCATTCTCATTTTCTAATAATGTAATACTAATGATTAATTGACACCTATAACATGGTAGAGATGCCAGGTTTGAGTTTCATGGACCAAGAGATAGAGATAATGAAATGTGGCTTGCAACTTGCATATAGGGAAATACTATCTTGAGGCTAGAATGGGTTCTTTGTCTCATAACTAAGCATACTCAGATTCCAATAATGTGTTAATATAGATTATTTTCAACCCTCATTATTTTTATGATGTTATTTTTTCATTCATGAGGCCCTAGAGATAGAGATCTCTAATTGCAACTTTCATTTTGCATCTAGGGAAATACCATCTTGAGGTCAGAATGGGTGCTTCTTCTCCTAACTAGGTGTGCTCAGATGAAAATAGTTTTATATTAGAGGTTAATAATCACCCATTATGTGGTGGTGATACCAATTTTTAACCTTGACACTTTGGATATAGAGATCTCCAACTACAACTTGCATCTTGACAATATTTATGTCAATGTTACTTGAAGCCAAAGTTATTATAAAAATGGGTATTCACATGGATTCTAAGGTCATGGAAGTGGGTAAATGTGTAAATCTTACATATAATATTTTTAAAAGTGAAGGATTTTAAAGTGGAGGTCTTAAAATAAGAAATTTCTATTGGAGGTAAAGAACCTGTCTCTTACCTACATAAAAGTTGCATTTTAGGACTGATCATTGAGTCCTATGCCATGAGTTCATTGATGATTTTCAATCCTATGGATTCGTGATAAAATTAGAGGAATAATAAATGCATGTGATGATTCTTTTAATGCATGGATATGACTTATGGTTTCCATTTTACACCTATCCAAAATTTTACTAAAAATAATAATTTTGCCTTATAGGGAAATGCTATCTTGAGGTTGGCTCTGTCTACTAACCAACATACATAGATTCCAAGAGTAAAATTTTAGAGGTTAATCACCACCCCCACCATGGTGTAAATTCCATTTTACAGTCATGAATTCCCATAGATAGAGATCTTTAATTGCAACTTGCATCTTACATCTAGAAAAATATCATATTAAGGCCAAAATAGGTGTTTTGTCTACTAATATAGAATAATCAAATGCAAATAATATGGTACTAAAGGTTAATAACCACATAAAACATGGTGGTGATTCCAATTTTCAGCTATGATGCCTCATAGATAGATATTTCTAACTATATTTGGCATCTTGACAATGTTGCTCAAGGCTAGAATTGTTGCAAAAAGGGTATTTGCTTGAATTTTGAATCCATGGCAGTGGGAGCATTTATAAATTACACCTATTCTAGAAACATTCCCAAAAGTTTGAATAGATTATAATAATTAAAAGTTGAGGTTTAAGACCCTTCATGCTTAAAACCCTATTCTTAGCTTTCTTAGAAAACACAAAAGCCCAATAGTTTCTCAAACTAATAGTTCATAGCGTCTAAGAGGTCTCTGACCTTTCTACCATATGACATTAAGTTTAAGAATAAGACATAGAGTAAATCACCAGAATTGGTAAATGATCTATCACAATCTCAGTAAGATATAATTCTCCATCTAAATGCTTTAGATGAACTTCAAAAATAGGTACTTTATCACATTAAAGTTATGTAGTAACAAAGAATTGAATGGGATGATAAACACATCAAGACTCAAGCATTCTAGCCATGGGATTGGGATTTACTTTTTGACTCCAAATATAAATATCGTAATTGTATGCCCCAAACTAGGTTGCTTGGGACATATGGAATAGAAATATTTTTTGATAATGGAGTTGTTAAGTTGTAGACTATTGATCGAGTCCACTTTCATCTACTATTAAATGGAAATTTACTCAAATTCTACATGAAACATTTTTTTAAGGAAAATTTCACTCACCAGATTATTGATGAACATTAGTTGTCTCTCTCAGCATAAATATGACCCTATTCTTTTAGCATAAGAGTATTTCATTGAACGTTTCATCACTGCTTGCCAAGAATAAACTAGATTCTTGTAGCTAGTACCATTATGCTACAACATTAATAGTATTTATTTAAACCACTCTTCACATCCTTATTTATATTAAAGGATATTATGGTTGTTAAAGGTATGATTCTTATTACTATAAGCATAATTCCTATTGCTAAAAGATCATTTTTTGTCTCTATAGGAAACTTTTCTATTTTTATAGGGTTAATTTATGTTACTTCAAGATACAACTTTTTGTTCTCCAGTATACCCTAGCCTCGTAATAACTACTGCAGAATGATCCAAGGTTTATTTTTGCATCTACTACCATATTGATAAAAGTCTTTTTTTTATGAATTGAATATCATTCTTTAAAATTCTCACTTCAGTAAAAGATGATAGTTACAACATGAGTCCAATTGTTACTAGTTCCTATAGGACTATATACATATGTCTCCTAAGGGTTGGGGGATGCAAAAACAAATTTTTGTGTCAATCCAAGCACCTTTTTCATTTACACTCATTGGGAGTTCTATATTATTTATTTTAGGTGATATGCACTCCATTGGACCATAGAAATATAACATTAATCTTCCTCACCCACTTGAATCCACCTTCTAATGGTTCTCATCATCCTCCACAATCATCAATTGTCTGCAACAACTTCCACTTCAACCATCCACATCATGTTTGACTTCCATTTCCTCACTCCATAGTGGCATGATAACATCATCCATATTATCTCTTGAAAACCTACATACTCAATTAATAACTAATCATGATGATTAATGTATTCATTTTACTTTTTTTGAACCATCTATTTTAATTATTATTTTTATATAAAAATTATGCTACTATATCAATTTAATTGAGTACCTATTACTACAAGAAAGCTTGTAGCAATACCTTTAGACTATATTTTCCATTAAAAGTCCCATCCCTATTTGTACCATACAACCTATTACACATGCCACAATCTTACATCACTCGAGGATGGGTGATCCAAATGTTTGGGGGATAATTTCCATAATGATGAATATAATTTTGCACAACTACCTTGAACTATATGATATGGGTATTAAATGTATAAAAAGGAAAGCCTTAAAATCTCATAGCTTTGAATTATCCCATTTTCATACCCAAATCCAATAACCTACATTGATACTTTCACTTACTCAAATTCATTATTCAACATCTGACTCCTACTAAGATTTAGTAGTAATGGGGGTGACTATGTGAAACATGAACTAGTAAGCCTCACACCTTTGATATAGCAACTAGATGTCACATAAATATTTCAAAATATAGGGTGGTTAGGGTATTTTGAAAATCTAACCATCTACAACTAGAATATAACCAAAGAATTTTCAATTTCACTAGATAACAATTTAACTACTATAAAGGGCATGCAAATTAAGATAGCTGAGACACTTATCAATAGGGTGATTGGGTTACCTTATGGTGTAAACTTGTGGAAGGATAAATTTGACACAAAGGTAAAAATACAAATATTTTACTAAAGGAATGATCACATAAGATCCTCCAAACAAGGGACTAGTCATCTTTCATTACCATATGTATGGGATAAAACATCTATTTTCATTATGAGATATTTCACATATGAGGGTAGATAATCCATGTTGTATAAAACCCACTTCAAATATTTGAATCACTTGAGGCATTGAATTATAATAAAAGTTTCAAACTTTCTATTGAATATGTTAATGAAAATTGATGTAGAATATCAAAAGCGTAATCCAAAATCACTTACCCATCATTGATTAATTGAACTGATTGTCCAAGATTTTTTAAATAGAAAATCCTGAACCTAAGTTGGGAAGGCTTTCTACAATTTTATATAATATAAGTGAACATAAGATGAGGGAAATGATGAAATAGAGGAAAAAATGGAATAATAATTTGAAGAAGATGAAAGAGAAGATATTCCTCCATAAGTAAATATGGAGATGCCTTTTGCACAAAAAACTATAGTTACACAAGAACCTATAGCCACATAAGAACCTACAATTACACAATAACCTATATTTGAATCTTCAAGGGGTAAGGGAACAACAAGGAGGAAAATAAAACTGATCCTTTAATTTTATTCATCGAATGAGTTATAGGAGAGAGTTACTCTAAAAACTATAGCTCCTATGAAATCCAAACAATGACAAGTCTACATAAGGAAATATGATAGGTTAAGATGGAAATTCTAGAAAAAAACCAACATCCAAAATACTTATTATAATTCACAAAAGTGAAGGGTCGTCCTATTAGGAAGCTAAATAAACTAATGTTACATCATCTAGTAGTGAATAACCTTCTACCTCTTATGGTTTACAAGATACAGAGACATATGATAAGGAATAATCAAATGAATAAGGTCATTCAACTGACTAATAAGAACAATCAGATGGAAATAATAAGGAAGGACATCCAGTTGATGAAGATATGATAGAATAATAGGATGAATGGATTGATATAACATAATTAAAATCTAAGGATGCAATATAAGAAGTGCATGTAACATCCTTGTAGTAAAACTTCCAAACTTTAGAGAAAACATTACAATAAATTGAGTTATTTAAAAAGAAGATGAAGGAGAAAGAAATCCATGGACTAGATGCATTATCAACAATAACATCAATACTATAGGACCCAGTTACCACAATTTATTCCCAACCTACAACAACTAAATAGTCATCAGCGATGGTTCATTCCCTACCTGCAACTAAAGCATTAGCCTTCATATCCATTCAAACTAAAAACTATAGTTCACCATACACTCTCTCCACTGTTATGATCCAATATAGAGAGGAATGGGTTGAAAATTTGAATTAATTAAATAAATAAAATTCTCTATTAAATAAGAAAGCTCAAGCTAATGAGGAATAAATTATGAATTTTAATTTTAATATGGATAAAATGACCAAGCAAACATATCAATTTATCAATTATCGACCTCTTGCTAGGGTATACTCCATGTATCTAAAGGAACAATGGATCAAATTCAAGTTTATGAGGATATATTTTGATCTTACATGTCATGTATTACACTCTAGATATTTTTTTGATGTGTACAATAATATCCCAATAGAGACACGATCTTAGTTATGTGGATTTTATATCCACAACTATGTTGTTGCTCATGACATGGATTGGAACCCCAAATTCTATATAGATGATGTATTATTGAATGAATTTTCCTCATATATGGCCAATGAATATCAAAGAGGCTAATAAATGATAGATTACAAGTAGAAGGAACAAGAAACTACATTAATGATTAGAGGGGAATCCATAAATCTAGAAAACACATTCAAGAATGGGTTAGCCTGATGAATAGAATACAAATATCTTCTAGGTTTGTAGAATAATAGTTCGAAGATAATAAATTTTACTTGGGGTTAAGAGATTATATAAGAGTAGATATATGTATATATTTCATATCCAGGTGGGAAAAACATAGCATAGGGTTAACAAAAATGGATCCATACTCACCTTTTAATCTAACAGTAGCTTTTGATAGAATCAATACATATATCAAGATTGCTAAATACATATATCAAGATTGCTAGAAGGAAAGGGAAAAATATATTATCTATATTCCAACCGCACCATTATGGTATCGTATACCATATTGGGAGGAGAAATAACCATTGGATTAAATCAAGAAATATAAGAGGTGGAAACGATATGAACATAAATAAGGCTTCTATGGTGAAAGGTATAGTGGTTCTTGTGAACCATTAGACATCATATTTGTATGTGCAATTGATATTTAAAGGGCAGTTTCTTGAGGATGAGTAACATATTAAGTTGGGGGTTATGATGAGCTCTAAAAATGACATGTTTTGAACATATATTACCTAATTATACCCTCTCCTAATCTGGCCTTTTTGATACTATCTCTTACATATTCCTAATCAAAATAAGTCTAATATATGATATATATATATATATATATATATATATATATATATATATATATATTACTACATTTCATAGAGTAATGAATTTTTTATTTGTGATTTAAGTATATATGATTATATTTCATTATATGGTTTATTACTTATACTATTTATTTTACAAAGTTTAAATAAAAATAAGGATTTTCCATGAATAACTCAGGTTAATGCATCCTAAAGATAAAGTATCCCATATAAACACATCCTAAAACCAAAGTATCCTATGTCAACACATCACGTATCTATGTGATGGTAGTTATGATAAAAATATCATGAGTATTATGTAACTACCAATTCGTTTTATCACAACTAATACAAACGTAATATAAGTGGGTAGTATCTAAAAGATGAATAAATTTAACTTGCCTACACTTTCCACTAATTGCAAAAAACTTGGTGATTATAACAAGAAGCTTTAAATTTATTAACATATTATGTTAGGGTATCTCTAAACAAATTTTGGTTATGAATGACCTAGTAGATTCAATGGGTTCCATTGGGTAGTGTTTAACATCAAGAACCAATTTCTATTTCTCATCGCTAAATATTCTCATTATATCTATGTTTATTTTTATTTCTAGTTATTTTTTAAATTTAAAAATTCCACATCTTATATAAATATAATATAGTATAGATGTGAAAATTATTATGGATTTGTTTTGAGATTTTAAGTATTGTGAGTGTAGCAAACAACTTAATTGGGATATTGTAATCTATGATAGCAATCTTAAATGGCCATAAGGCCACTTAATATAATACTTTGAATGGATTATTAAATTATCTTATACAACTTTAGTTTCTTCACTTAATCACTCCATAACTTTATTATAAACTCATGACAATAGTACCCAATCTTATGTTATCAAATTTTGCTTTGTCCTAACTATGCTGTAATGTTTTATCTAGGATGTTTGATTATAATTTCCACTTAATAACCCTATTGAATACCTCTTTAATTATTATAAAATATCTGATATTATGAGAAATTAATGATTTGAATGGTCTCCCACACAAGTAATCTCAACAACTTTTAGGCTTTAGATCTATACATGCCTACTCTATATTTGATAGGTATTAACTCAAACCACTTCAAAATATGACTTTAATTACCTTACCACATTATTTTAAAGTGATAAATTATGTTGGAGATATATTCATATAATATTTAGAACCCAAGAACAAGATTAAACATCAATTCTCTTCTCACATTCTATGTTCTCTCAAATAAAACCTATAAGAAACCAATACACCTTCAAAATTTCCTCATTCTATAGGGCTTCTTTTCATATTTTAACACTTATAATCCATTATAAACATATTATACCACCTTATTACATAATTTAAATAATTTTCACTATTTAAAAATGGTGTTATGGTTCAATTTTTGCATTAAACCATGTTTTAGGGTTGTATAAGAAATATAAAGCAAGATAGTTGTTTATGGATTGTTCATAAAGACAATACACTTTATCTATTTTTAAAAACATATGTGATGGTTTTAAGAACCCTATTAATCCTTCATAAACCTTAAAATGAACTCACCTAATGTTAATTATGTATTATAAGTGTCTGCAAACAACTATGAATGCATAAAATAGGGTTGTTTGAAGGTTTCAACAACTTAGACCTTGAAACAAGTGAAACTTCTCCTTAAATTAGATTAATTAATATTTATTTAGGCATGGAAAAGAGAAACACATGAAACCTAACCAACATATTATTTTTTATTAAGGTATAAAATGGATGCTTTTATCTCTATAAGCTCATGTGAATCTAAGTTTGCATTATTTCAATGATATTCTAACCATTTGCATGTTTCATCTTTCATAGTTTGATATGTACATGTATGATAGTGTATAAATCAGAGTTTTGTTAAGATCACATGAATACAAGGAATTAATATGATCATGAGTTGATCATTTGAGATTAACTCAATATTTTGTCAAGCATTCTATAGATCTTGATAGTCCAGCTACCAATTATGATAGTTGTGCTCCTGATTCTCATAGCTCATTACAAACTTAGACACAACATGTTATAAGGGATTTCGGAATCTCTTATATCTATTCCATGATGATATAAGACTCCTCTTGATACTTTATATTTTTATACATGTCTATATATAGATTTATATTACTGTATATCTTTTCATTTATGGAAGTTTTTTGGTATAAGCTACAACTCTAGAATCATATGATATGAATATATTGTATGTAAGATTTGGTGCACATATATGGCCAGAAGTAGAAGTTAAGAATCCCATGAGGATCCTTCTGATCTCATGTGGATATTGTTGCAATTCTCTTCTCTATTTTGACTATACCAAACAATCTCTCTTAATATCCTCTTGTTCTAAGATAGTTGATTTTTTTATCTAGTGTCTAGGACAATTAGATTGTTTTGCACTCAATAAAAGGTAGATCCATGCCCAATCTACAAAGAAAAAAATATTGTAATTTTTGTTTTTATTTTGAATACCAGAAGACTTCATAGTAGATTACTCCTTCATTCTATGCATTAATATAAAGTTTTAAAGACTAAGGTGATTTAACCTTGAATCTAAGGGTGAGCAACGGGGCACTCCCCAAAGATACAACAAATGTTACATTTGGAATTTATAAGTTTATTTATTATTTGATTTCAATTAGAATTAATATAAATACTCTATTTGATTTGATTAACAACTTGCAGGTCAAAATAAACTGTTAATGTGTTTTCTTTTAGATTTGAATAAGAATCTATCATTCTTTTAATTATAACAATCTTTATTTTGGAAACTTAGCATAGAAGTGTGGGTTTGGGATTTGATTTTAGTGTGTTTAATTTACAACATTATGTTATTTATTTTAGCATATTCAATTCAATTTGGTGTGTTTACATTTAAAGTATCCATGTTTTTTTAAGCATTAGTTTAGACTTTAAAAGCACAAACTTAGGTTAAAACAACACCAAAAACCCCCAAATCAAATTGTTAGTTGAACCCAATAAGTACCTTACTAAGATAGCCTTAGACATTGACCCTAGTAAGAAATGACACCAACATAAATTATTTAAATGAAGGGGTAACAATGACACTCATCATTTACGGTACCACTGTTAGGGAATTTCTTAAAATGTGTTAGTAAGATAAACACATAATCTAACAATAAAAAAAAATAACAAAAAATTAAAATAAATTACTCTCTTGTCAAATACAGGTATATGAGTAGGCAAAGGGATTAACAAGGAAGGTTTATTCCAAAAGATACTTATCCTTTAGGAGAAAGAATTGAAGTTCTTTTAGAAAGGACAAAAATATTTAAGAAAGAAATAGTGGGTCTTTTAGAAGTACACACAAGATCTAGAGGAATATTCCTCTGTAAAAGCTAAACTTTTATACACTAAACAACCTGACGACCATGAGAGATCTCCTCCTCTCAATAAAAATCTATTTAAAATGGAATAACATATAGTCCATGTAGAAAACCCTTGTAAGAATCCTCCTGAGAGGACTTTCTCTTTTCCCATTATCTTTGAGAATGATCGAACAAAAATGAAAAATATTTTCCCAACTAATCTACCTACATTTATATGTATATCCATTGAAGACCCAAATCAACTCCTTTTTGACTTAAAATTTCTCTTCCAAACTTATGATTACACTTTAGACAATCAAAATTTGAAGCTCTTTCCTTCTACATTGAAAGAAGGAGCAATGAGTTATTTTATGGGACTAGGAAAAAAATTATCAACACTTGGAAAAAAATGGAAATGGTATTGCTAAAAAATACCAATATTATTATATGGTGAAGGATTAAAAAGAATAATTTTTCAAAATTAAGTAAAGTAAAGACAAAAACCTTGAAGATTATCTAGACTAGAATGCTTTTTCCCACAACAACTGTGGATATGAGCTATCCGAAGAAGTGATTAAAATTATTTTCCTTAAAGGATTAAATGATTCCTTTAGGGATTATTTGAATCTCATGAGGAATGGATATATTACTAAACTAGACTTCTAAGATATTACACGTTTATGTACAAATTACTTTAGGACAAAACCTAGCATTAGGAGAGGGAAACTAGGGAATTATAGTGATGTAATCCAACTCATGGAGGAACTAAATAATTTCAAAATAGATATACTGATTCAATTGAATATAAAATTAGATGGATTTTAAGCTAAGGATACATCTAACAATGAATAATCAAAAATATATTGTCCAAAGTGAAGATTAAAACATGAACTCAGAGACTGTCCTCTAGTCAAAATAGAATATGTGGAATATGTGACGCTCAGGATCATGATAGAAGAAATGGTAGTCATATTTATACTCTTAATAACCAATTAAAATATAATATGTAGATCACATATTAAATAAATTATGTTCAAAGACCAGAAAATACCTTTCAATAGAATCAACCATAATAGTTTGACTCAAGGATTCCTTTTCCACAAAGGGATGTACCTCAACAAGTTTGGGTAGTACCATCATCGTGGGGCACATAGGAATGGATGCCACAATAATGGATGATGTCCCAACCTTTTAAAAAAACTTGGATACTTTAAGGAAAAAAATATCCATTGGTAAATTAACATTAGAATCCTAGCCCAAACTATAATCAATAACAAAGAAGGTTTCCACAACAACAAGCATTGATGGCTCCTCAAAGAAATCAAGTAAAGACTAAAAAAAAAAACCTTAGCTACATGCCCATATATTATCCAATCCAAATAATCGATAGGTTTACTTAAATTAACAAGGTGAAACCATAGAGGTAGGTGTTATTAAATGCACAAACATACATCTCAGTTTAGGAAAAACATTACAAGAACCTCAGATCATCATCATAGAGATGTCTCATTAAAATTCAAGTTGATATACTCAACCAGAGAAAGAAAAATATTCATAAGAGAAACCTAAAAAAATACTGGAAGTCACCATAAATCCTCCATATTTTCCTTTTCCATAATAATTGAAGGATGTAGAAGACAAAAAGGAATCTGAGTTGATTCAGGAATTCAAAAAACTCAATATAGAAACTCCATTATTGCAAGCCATTATGGGCATTCTATAACTCAATTGGGTGATCAAAAATCTTTTTATTAAGACACATGGTAGGAAAATACAATATCTCAATACTATACAGGTAGATGGAAAGCTTGCTAATTTATTAGAAGGTAAGCTAATTTTACACAAATATGGTGACCCAATGAGTCTTATCATTTCTATCAAGATTGGAAATAAGGAGACCAAATGTATTAGGGTGTTACTCATACGTAAATTAATTGATATCCTTATATGCATGTTTTGATTATTTACTAACCCTTCATATTGTTCCACAAGCTTTGGTGACTACTAAATTAGATTTAATTTACTTATTATTAGTTTTGTGAGATATCAAAACATAAGACCCCCCTAGGGTTAATGTGTGATTTTTATTGACTGGATGCATTTGAACCCTCCATAACACCATGTATTATGATAAAATATCCCCTAATTAGGTCTATAGGATCCCCATATTGGTCATGTTCCATTTAACAAATGTGTTCCCAATGGGAAGTGTATGGTATGATCTATCTTCTACGAGTTATGATTAATTTATAGACATGATGTGTTTGTGATTACATACATTCTATTGAACCCAACATTAACCTAACCCTTGAAATTTTTCATTTCACTTATTTCATTATTTTATCATTTTTATTATCATAATTTATGATATGGGGTTGACTATATAAACATATTTCTAACTTTTATGCATAGTTTTAACATACAATCACATCAATACAACTTTGTTCTCTTTGTGCAATATTTTTACAAGGTTTAAGCTACTAGGTTGACCCAATACACCTTTTACATTTTCAAACATCTAGTTTAGCATACTAGGTCAACCCAATCAACCCTATGCATTTTCATTTATTTAGCAATAATATCTGCAAAGCTAGGTCGACCTAGTTGACACAATAAAATTTGCAAGTACAAATCAAGGTTATTCAACAATAGTCTCATATTTATTTGAAGAAAGATTCGAGTTCACCTCTTTACTCTGTCAATACATGGATGTCTTAGCATATTCTTATGAAGACTTGAAGTCTCTTAGACCTAATGAAATCCATCATGAGATTCCTCTCAAAGCTGACTAAATGCCTTACAAGCAAAAATCCAGACAGTATAATTCAAAAATATTAGGTACTATTCTATCTAAGATACAAAAAATGTTAAATGCTAGAATCATCTTGCCAATCCATCATTCTACATGGATTACAAACATAGTGCCTGTGAGGAAGAAGAATGGAAAAATTTGCATTTGTGTAGATTTCAAAAATCTGAATCAAGCATCTTCAAAAAATAATTATCCTTTGCCAATTATGGATCAAGTGCTTCAAACAGTGACAAGTTTAAAGATGTTATCAATGCTGGATGTCTTCTCAAGATATAATCAAGTTGAAGTTGGTAAAGTAGACCAACACAAGACTGCATTCACCACACCTTGGGGTACATTTGCATAGAGAAGAATGCCTTTTGGTCTAATAAATGTTGGTGCTACCTTTTAGAGAGCTATGAATCTGGCTTTCAAAGATGAGATTGGTAAATTCATAGTGGTATACCTTGATGACTTGACTATCTTTTCAAAGCATTGAACTGATCATGTACGCCACTTACAACAAGTGCTAGAGTGCTACCACCAGAATGCTACTTCCTTAAATCCTAAAAAGTCTTTTTTCAGAGTAACAGAGGGGAAACTCCTTGGACACATTATGTCCAAAGAAGGCATAAAGATTGACTCAGACAGAGTCAAGTCTATTCAAAAACTTAATTTACCTACAAGTAAGAATGTTGTTCATTCTTTCTTCAGAAAGGTGAAATTCTTACGGAGATTCATCCATGAATTTGCTGATAAAACTAGACATATAGTGAACATGATGAAAGGGAAGACCATCTTCAACTGGACTACAGAAGGCAAATCAGTATTTCAAGATATCAATACCACCATTGCTCATGCCCCTACCTTGGTTTACCCAGATTACAACAAAGATCTCATCATATACAGCTATGCATCTTAACATACTCTTTCAACAATTCTTGTTCAACACGACAAAAAAGGTATGGAATCTCCTATCTCTTTCATGAGTTGCCCTCTCAAAACCCATGAGATGAAGTATTCAAATATATAGAAGCATGCTTATGCTTTGGTGAAAGCAGTCAAACATTTATGCTTCTATATTCTAAATTCACATGCTGCTACCTTAGTTCATGACACTACAGTCAAGTCTATATTAACTCAACAAGAGTTTGGCAAAAAAAGAGGTAATTGAATTGAAAATATCCAAGAGTTTAATCTAGACATCAAACTAACAAAATTGGTCAGGGATAAAGGCCTATGTCAATTAATTGCTGGCAATAAGCCAAAAGACACATAGCGTGAAGAAACTAAAGTGGAGGAGACACCAACAATCCTTTTTGTCTCCACTACCAATGAGTGGTATTCAGATATTTCTCATTTCCTTACTTATGGTGAATGTCCTGCTCCTTTGTCTTACAAATAAAAGAAGACTATCAAGTTGAAAGCTATAAATATTGTCCTTTGGGACAATGGCTTGTATAAGAGAAGCATAGATGGAGCATTCCTTTGTTGTGTAAACAAAGAGCATTAAAGCTAGCATTTAAAATCTTTCCACAATCTGGCTTGTGGAGGACATTTTTTTGCTCCTGTGACTGCTCACAAGATTTTGCAAGCCAAGTATTACTGGCCAACTCTTTTCCAAGATGCACATAAGTGGGTAAGAAAACGTCAACTCTATCAATAATTTGTTGGAAGACCCAAGTTAGCTGCTATGCCTCTCAAGCCAGTGATCATAGAAGAACCTTTCCAGCAATGGGGACTTGATTTTATTAGAACTATAAACCCATCCTCAAGTGCTGGACATGATTATGTCTTTACAGTAACTGATTATTTCACCAAGTGGGTAGAAGCAATCCCAACTTAGCATGCTACTTCAAAAGTTGTATGCAAATTCCTCAAAGAGAATATCATTTCAAGTTTTAGAGTTCCAATCAAAATTGTTACTGATAATGCAGCTTGTTTCACCTTCAGGAGATTAAACAATTCTATTTCCATTATGGCATTATACTCTCTCATTCTTCTGATTATTTTCCACAAGGGAATGGACAAGCTGAATCCTGCAATAAGAACTTAGTAACTATCATCAAGAAGCTAGCAGATGACAATTAAAGGATATGGCATAAAGAATTGGTTGATGCTTTGTGGGCAGACATAATCACACCAAAGAAGGCAATTGATATGTCTTATTTTCAACTTCTTTATGGTATCAATGCTGAGATACCAATCACCTTAGAATTTCTAACCTTGAAATTGGCAAAGCTAATTGAAGATCAAACATATGAAAGTTCTCTTGACAAAAGAATCATGTGCTAGAATGAGCTAGAGGAACAAAGAACTATGGTGGTGGATAGAATTGATGCTCATCAAAGTCTGGTAAAGAAATTCTTTGACTAGAAGGCCAAAAATCATGATTTCTAGATTGGGGATCAAGTCCTGCTATGGGACAAAAGGAGAGAACCAAAGGGGATGCATGGAATGTTTGACTCCCTTTGGAGAGGCCCATTTATAATTCATTAGCATATTGGTGAAAACAAATTTCTATTGAAATATTAGGATGGCACACTCTTTTCTCTGCCTCATAATGGGCAACATCTGAAACACTTCAACTCTTGAAGTATCAGATCATTGCATATGTTTAAATGTATATTTGTACAATTTTTAATTCAATTTTTTTTGTTTGTTTTCATTTTTGATGCCATTCATTTTTGGGTAGCATGACTCTGTAACTCAATGGTACACATGAAGATACTGGAGATTATAGATTCTACTCCTTTCAATTCTTTTAACAATTGACAAAAGTTCCCCAACTAGAGCCAGCTATTGTCCCCCAAAAATATCACTCATTTTTGGGACAACATTTGAACTATTTTGGCCCTACAGACCAGAATTGTCTCTTTCCTTTTTAAAATTTGTCTTAGGCATTAAAATTCCTCATTTTTCAAGCTTCTCAAAAAACTACGGACTCTACAGGCTTGAATCTATAGACTCAGAAGGAAGAGGAAATCTATGGTTTTTGTAGGCCAAGTTAAATGGGCTTTATACGTTGATTTCTATAGACTTGATTTTTATAGACTCTG
Source organism: Torreya grandis (assembly GCA_037957365.1). Lineage (NCBI taxonomy): Eukaryota > Viridiplantae > Streptophyta > Pinopsida > Cupressales > Taxaceae > Torreya > Torreya grandis. The sequence continues at coordinate 50,524 of JARHVA010007092.1, forward strand.
TAGGTAGGTTCATTTCTACAAGTTCAATGGGCTTCACAATTTCTACAGGCGGGTTCAACCAAAAGAATCATTTTCTATCACTTGGTCATTTTCAAGATTGGTTCAGTGTCTTGGTTCATTCAATTGAACTATCATCTTGAACCATCAGCTTGAACCATTTTGGTTCAAATCCTTGGTTCAATCAAGTGGTTTAATACATTTGGTTCAATGAAGATAAAAAAGATTCAACTGAAACAAGGGAATGAACCATTGAGTCATTGAACCAAAGTTGGTTCAATCGGTTGGTTCAAGTGACAAAGTTCAAAGGACTGCCCTAAGAGCCAAAGACATAAGTGCCCTTGCAAAGGGAATTCCCATGGCAAAATGTGACCAAGGCAAACAAACAGACTGAGACAAAAGCTTGATAGAATTTTGCAGATGCTGCCAAGTGTCAATGGCTGAGTCCCACTAAACTTTATTTCTATGAATTGGCAGGTATCACCATGTGTCCCTCTTGAAGCTTGTTAGGAGCCTCCAAGTGTCAATATCCATAGTCTTTTCCCTTAGCTTCACTATTTTGAGAAAAGAACATGGTTGGCATGGGGACAAGTGACTAAATGAATTGTAACATGCCAAGTTTCTGCATCTACATGACTAACAAATGTATTCAGACCATACCACATGTCCCTTGGAAAATATGATAGAAGCTGACAAGTGTCAATATCTACAATTTCTCCCTCCTACTTCTTGTTTTCATAAAGACTATGGTGGATCCCCAGTGAGTTCTTGAAGAAAGTAGAGTGTACCATGTGTCATCATCCACTTGACTCTCCAAAGATGAGTGGAAGCCACCACCCATTCATTTATAACTCTGCAGAGAGAGACACGTGTCTGCATCCAAGTTTTGAACAAGTTTCTAAGCTCATCCTAAGCATTTTTTTAGCATAGTGAAGACCACCACATGTTATCATCTACATGAATCTAAAATAATTCTTGAGTGTTTTCAAATGCCACTAAAAGTGCAATGGAGACTACCATGTGTCATCTTCCATAGGGCTCTCAAAGGATATGTCATCTTTGTAGCCTCATTTCACTTTGCTTCTAAGAGCCATGGAAGCCACCACATGCCCTTCATAAGTTAAGCAAAACATGCCAAGTGGCATCGTCTGCATGAATCCAAATGAATTATGCATAGTTTTATAGTGTTTCTAAAATGCAATGGAAGTTGACACGTGTCATCATCCACATGATTCTCAAGAAGTAAGTGAAAGCTGCCATCTTTTTTGTTGTAAATCCATGGAGAGTGACAAGTGTCTACACCCACGATTCTGAGTTTCTAGTAAGTTTCAAAGCCTCTATCAATAAATGTTTCTTAGAGTCCCATGGAAGTTTCCACGTTTCTTCACCTGTTTAGCAGTAGAATGTGCCACACATCAATTGCTAAAGACCAACAAAAAGTGACTAAGGAACAGAGCATCAAATTAAATATAGGACCTGATTCAAATAACCAAAAAAGGAAGAATGATGAAGAAGGATCAGATCGCCAGATGGACATAGAAAGATGTAAAATTTCAATAGCATGACTTATTTCTCTGCATTGACAAAAGCAAATGAGTAAATGCCCCTGAGTTTCAGCCTGCCTTCTTAACAGATTTCAATGCAACATGATGTGTTACTATTCTTGAGTCCTTCTTGAAGAGGCTATATAAGGGACACTCTTCTATTGTAAATACATCTCTTTTTTGACAATCAGAATGAAACTCTACCCAAATTGAAAGGCAATTTTGAGACTTTGAGCTCAGTTTGTTTATCATATTTTGTTACTGGAATAAGAAAGGAAGTGATTTTTCAGACTTTGTGCTGTAATACCTTTATTGTTGAGGAAACTGTTCTTATGTCTTTTTCTTTAATATATCTTCTATTCCTTTAATTCAACAAGCAGAATTAGTGACAACAGTCAAGAAGGTGTCCTGAAGAGTCAACTATGGAGAGACTTTATGCCCCCATAATTGCCTTTAGTGTGTTTTCTTTTCATTTTTGTGTAAAGGACCTTGGGGTGACTTTGTGCCCTCATTGTCCTTCGTATCTTACTCTTGAGCAATTCAGGTGGAGACTTTGTATTGCATCTCAATTTACTAGTTATTACATCCTTTGCTACATTTTTTCTATTACTACTAGGAGTATTCTTGTGGTTTGCTGAATAGTATTTCTTAAAGAAGAGGAGTATTGTTTATCATTTCCCTTGAGTTTTTCCTTTGATCTACATGCATCATCTCTGAAAAAAGAGAGATGGATGGTTCATCCTACACCTAAGTATTATTTTATATATATATATATATATATATATATATAGGGAACCTCCCCTTGATGAGGAGAGATCAGTCCCGTTCTGATGTGGTAAAACTACACATTTGGATGACTAATCTTCTTATCTTCTTACTTTGGCTAATCAGACCTATTTTGTTTATCAATATGCTGATCGACAAAATATTCAACCAACATAACATATAGTCACATCAATACAACTTTATTCTATTTTTGCAATCTTTTACAAGGTTTAAGCTACTAGGTTGACCCAATACACTTTTTACATTTTCAAACATCTAGTTTAGCATACTAGGTCAACCCAATTGACCCTATACATTTTCATTTATTTAGCAATAAGATATGCAAAGCTAGGTTGACCTAGTTGACACAATAAAATTTGCAAGTACAAATCAAGGTTCTTCAACAATAGTCTCATATTTATTTTCATCTTCCAACCAACTAGGGTTTCTTTCTATCCTTCTCTCATATTTATAGCATTTTTTACAATTATATTTTTCATAGGTTGTAGTCTTTAAAACTGCCCCTATGCAGCCAACTAGGCTGACCATGTCGATGTAGTTTTGTGTTATGTTTGTAAATATAGGTTGAATATGTTGACATAGTTCATTTTTAGACCTTTATTTCCATAGTACAAAGGTGACACTATCAACCCTATTCTATATTCTCTACATACACTATTGATTGAATCAACACTATACTATGTTTCAAAGTTAGAATTAACCCTTATATGTTAGTAATTATCTCACACTTTCATTTCTTATCTCTTACATTCTTAGAATATATTAAATAATCTAAATAGGTGGTTTTTAATATACCATTTATGTTGAGAAATCCAAAACAACAAACAGCTTTGATTCCACTTGTTAGGATCTTGTTCTTTCAATAAGAGCACAATATGATTACCTTGTATTAGCAACTAAACACGAAATTATACCAGATTGAACAAGTAACTAGAATTCACACATAGCACAAAATATGAGATACAATACACACACTTATATTAATACTCATACAAAAATAAAATACAATAAAGAAGATCCCACTTCTTCTCCACACCTCTCAGAGGATTCCCAAACCTCAAGTGTATAGATATTCTCAATCAAGAGTTCACTCTCCTACCAAAATGGTCCCAACACACAACTCACACACAAAATTGCTGTTCACCTCCAACTAGTTAGTAATAACCCTGTCAGTACACAAGTACTCAAATTACTTCAAGTAGATCTCCCATGAGCTTGCAACAACCTGTAATTCAAACTAATCTAACTTACCATGTAGATCTTCTCTTTGATCTTGTAATAACTTGCAAATCAATGATCTTACACTTGTGGAAGGAACTTCCTTGCCTTCTTTTCTTTTGCACTAAATTACAATACAACCCATGAGTCTATTATATAGATCCCATGCCAACAATAATTAGACACCTAATTACAATAATTAGAAACATAGCTTGAGACTATAATTAGCCCTTAACATGCAAACACTTGGTTCAACAAACTAACTGTTTGTGCAATGAACAGTTCTAAACCACCACAATCGATCGATGTCAATCCCTGTCTACCTAGAGGTGACCGACGTCGGTTGACCTCTTGCCAATGTCAATCACTTTCAGTTCACACGTGCTAATGTCAGTTGCCTTCTACACTAGACTCTACCGACGTCGATTGCCTGGAACTCAGCAACCTCTTCCATGTTTGCATTGGTTGAAGCTTTTAGCTCCACAACCTAACAATCTCCCACTTGGAGATAAACAACTGCAACTGTACCTATACCTATACTTTATCTAATTTATTTCCTGATTTGTATCCCTCTTCAAGTTCAACCTTGAAGACCAACCACCAGAAAACTTGTGGTGAACCTCTTGTCATCCAAATCACCTGCCACATCCACATTTACACACCATGTAGAAAAGAACTTGACCCTACATAACATGTTGACTTGCTGTTGGTCCCTCTAAAATACCTGAGAATCCACTGAGTTTCCCTCCAGTGGTTCTTTCCCAGATTGAGTCCAAACTTTTTGACAGCTCCCACTGCTTGGGAAAAACCCAGGTTTAGTACACATGTACTCAACCTCATTATGTGAATCAAGACACTATTCATAGAACTATCCAACCATCGGCGTGCTAACCAGTTTCACACAATCATCCTAAAACAAAGTCAACTTGTGACCTTCCATGTCCCTAGAACACACTCATGCCAAAGAATCTTGCTGCTCCCAGATTCCTCATTACATACCTCTGAACTAACTTTACCTTTAGTTCAGTCACTCCCTGTATGTGTAACCCTGAAACAAGAACACAATACAATAATAAGATAATGTAGCTAATATTATCCAACCTGGTAAAGAGAAACACAATGGTCAAACCTCCATTGTCTTGCAGCTTACTCAAGACCATATACTCTGGCCTACTATCTCACATGTCCATTTTTGCTCTTCTTTATCTTGAACATCCATTCGTCTCTTAGTGCTTTCTTCTATCTAACAACTCCACCAAAAAACTCCTATTTGGTTCTTCTCTAAGGAATCACATTCCTCATCCATGCCTAGCTCCCACTGTTTCCTGGATCTACCTATTCTGCTTCTTTAACAACTTCTTGGTTCTTGACCATCAGTGAGCAAAAAGTAGTGTAAAGAAGGGAAATGATGAATTTAAGACTTACTCACCACTTCAATCATCCATATGGGTGCTTGAGACTCCTTGACAGCTTGTTGTCTACCCAAAAATATGTCTTAGTGATCGATGTCGATCACATCTCAGTCTGCACCTGACTGAAGTTGGTTCCATGCGACTGCCACCCTACCGACGTTAGTTTCCCTAGCCAACACTAGTTTTTACCTACCTTGAGTCACCGACATCGGTCTTCACATAGCCAACATTGGTCCCTGTCTGGACACCGACGTTGGTTTTCTAACTAACGTCAATCTCTGTGTTTTGCTTGTGAGAAATGAATTTTTCTCGTGAGCTCCTTTTGGAACAAAACCTTGTCCAAATCACCCTTGCTCTACTCAAAATTCCTCAGCCCCTTTGACTGATACCTATCTGTCATCTTCTCCTTGAAAACCAAGGCTTTCTTGTTCTTGTCACGAACATCGGATTTCTCAAGAAATGTAACTTTCTTCTTTTGCATACAAAAATCACAATCCATGTTTCTCAAAACTGAAGGCATACCCTTTGACTCAAGAACATGCATCTCCTTCTTATCCATGTGACCAAGCCTATTAAGCCACAGCTCCGAATCTATAGCTGAAGTAGATAAACTAGAAGGAGAATAAGTAATACAAGTAGGTAGATAAAGCGTACCTACTTTCTTACCTCTTGCTACAATAAGTGCACCCTTGGTAACTTTCCAAGAGTCCGTTGTGAGAGTTACTATGCAACCCTCATCACCCAACTTTCCAATTGAAATCAAATTCTGCTCCAGGAATGGGACATCCATGACCTCCTTCAACACCCATGTGTTGCCCGTCTGCAATTTCAGCTTCACTTTCCCTTTGCCAATCATTTGACAAGGCTTACCATCCACTAAATAAATTTCTCCAAAGTCTCCCTGGACATACTCATGAAAAAATTCCATATTTGGGGATGCATGAAAAGAGGCACCAGAATCTAAAATCCAAGATTCTACTTTATCCAAGGAACATACCAGAGCATATTGTGCAACATAATCTGCAACATCTGCTTCTTCATGTCCTTCATGCTGATCTACAACTGACTTGCAATCTCTCTTTAAGTGCCCTTGCTTTCCACACTTCCAGCAGGTTATTCTGCCATACCTGGATTTGGATCTCCTACCTGTCTTGGACCTTGATCTCCCATGCTCGATCTTGTCTCTTTGCCTTCCTCTACCTTCAACACTCAAAGCAATCCCTGATGATTCACCTATGCTTTTCCTACGTATCTCTTCATTCAAGATCACACTCACAACATCATCCACTTTTAAGATTTTTGAAGTAGACACAGTATTGCTTACTGCCATTACCAAACTCTCCCAGCTTTTAGGTAATGAGCACAAGATTAAGAGAGCTTTAATTTCATCATCAAAAAAAATATTGATTGAACTTAACTAGTTTACCAAACCTTGGTAATCACTAAGATGACTATGTACAGATCCACCATCCAACATTTGCAAATTATATAATTGCTTCATAAGAAATACCTTATTCGAAGCGGAGGGTTTTTCATATAAATTTGCCAAAGATTCCATCAACTCTACTGTTGTCTTACACTGTGATAAGTTTGAAATCACAGATGATGCAAGACTCAATCTTATAGATCCCAGAGCCTTCTGATCAAGAACGTTCCATTCTTCATCCTTCATATCTATGGGCTTGCTAGCAACCCCACCGAATGGTAAGTACAAATCTTTTTGATATAGACAATCTTCTATCTGCATCCTCCATGATTGGTAGTTATTGCCATTAAACTTCTCCATTCGTATCTTATTTTCATCTGCCATTGCTATACTCCCACTCAAACACAAACCCCTGTGAGTAACCTGTAATCAACAAACACTAACTAGATCTGATATAACCTATTAGTAAACCCAACCAAATACTCTGATACCAGCTGTTGGGAAATCCAAAACAACAAATAGCTCGGATTCCACTTGTTAGGATCTTGCTCTTTCAATAAGAGCACAATATGATTACCTTGTATTAGCAACTAAACACAAAATTATACCAGATTGAACAAGTAACTAAAACTCACACATAGCACAAAATATGAGAGACAATACACACACTTGTATTAATACTCATACAAAAAGAAAATACAATAAAGAAGATGCCACTTCTTCTCCACACCTCTCAGATGATTCCCACATCTCAAGTGTACAGCTATTCTCAATCAAGAGTTCACTCTCCTACCAAAATGGTCCCAACACATAACTCACACACAGAATTGGTGTTCACCTCCAACTGGTCAGTAATAACCCTACTAGTACACAAGTACTCAAAGTATTTCAAGTAGATCTCCCATGAGCTTGTAACAATCTGCAATTCAAACTGATATAACTTACCATGTAGATCTTCTCTTTGATCTTGCAACAACCTGCAAATCAATGATCTTACACTTGTGGAAGAAACTTCCTTGCCTTCCTTTCTTTTAGACTAAATTACAATACAGACCATGAGTCTATTATATAGATCCCATGCCAACAATAATTAGACACCTAATTACAATAATTAGAAATGCAGCTCGAGACTATAATTAGCCCTTAACATGCAAACACTCCGTTCAACGAAATAACTGTTCATGCAACGAACAATTTTGAACTGCCACAGGTGACCAATGTCGGTCCCTGTCTACCTAGAGGTCACCGACATCGGCCAACCTCCTGTCGATGTCAGTTGCTTTTAGTTCACATGTGTCGATGTCAGTTGCCTTCTGCACTAGACTCTGCCAATGCCGGTTGCCTAGAACTCAGCAACCTTCTCCATGTTTGCATTGGTTGAAGCTTTTAGCTCCACAACCTAACAATTTAGTTTCACTATTTCTAGTTTATGTACACACTACCAAATCAAAAAATCACTAAAAGAATTTTAACAATTATTCAGCCAAAGCCAAACTACTTGGATTTCATAACCAAGGGGGAAGACAACTTGGATTTTTATCCAAGTATAAAAACATGGTTAATGGCATATTTTGGATAATCATTTGACACCCTTATCACTGTGGTGTATGAAGTGAGGGGGTAGGCCCTAATACCAAGATAGTATTATTGACAATATATATCCCTTTCAGTCCAAATATCTTGAAACCATCCTTACATTTCTTTTTAGTTACTTTCTTACAACCAACTCCCTATCACATCTAAAATCATATTCTAATAATCTAATAGCATTCAAGTCAACCACTTAGATAGTTTTGACTTTCCATGTTTATTTCTTACTCTTTACTCAATTATATATTATATTTCAAAAACATGTATGAGTAAGCATTGGTGCAATATTTTATGTTGTGTGTTTCAATTGGATCAACATAATTGATCCAATTGATTGTGTTTTTCTTTCATTTTTTGATTTAAAAAGTTCTTACAAATGTTTTCTTCTTTTAGTACACAATCATTCCTATCGACATACTCTTTTATAGACTATCAATTTTCCTCTGCTTACTATACTAGGTCAACCTTGTCAACTCTTTACAGTTTCCATCACCTATTATTTGTACTAGGTCAACCCTATTGACTCTGTATAATTTTCAGACCTTATTTTCTCTATTAGGTCAACCTAGTTGACTATGTACATTTTTATATTTTCTTTGTTTACTAATCTAGTTCTCTATTTCTTCTTCTTAGCATTTTGTTCATTTCTCTCATGTCATCATGAAGTCTCCTATTTCAATATTCTTGGATAGTTTGAATCCATTTAGATACTATATGGGGTGTTCATTTCTCCCTCTCTTTTCCTCCCAAGAGAACCATCACTCTTGGGGCACCTCTTCCCCTCCTTCATCCATGACCTATAACATGGTGAAAATCATGCCTAAAGATGAAGTTGACAGGTCTGATCTATTCTATACTTATCAGGATACTTCTAATTTTCAAAACATTCAAACTAATGTGGGAGAAATTCACATAGTTTAATAAAAAAGCCCACTAATAATACATAATCCAACAACCCTCCCCTTAATACCAATTCAAGGAATCCTCCTACGAACACCAACCCAACTCTTGATATAACACAACTTCTTGCCCAAGTTATCAAACAAATGAACATAATTCAAAACTCTAACACCAATCAAATGATGCAAGCTCAACATCATTTGATTAATATGGCTAATCAACCAACTATTCATCCTCAATATAATCCCAATTATATTCCTCCACCTCTTAGAGATGCATCATGAAATTTTATTTCTCGACCCATAATGAATAATAAGATGCTTCAAACTATCCAAAATGAGCCTTTATCTCCTTTCATTATGTCCATTGATATTGTAATATATATCCACCTATCGAATTTGATGGGAATAAAGACCCAACCTCATTCCTTAAATCTTTTGGAAACCTTTACAAAGAGTGGATCCAAACTAATACCTTCACCATAATTAAACTCTTAGTTAAAGCCTTCACTAGTAATGTATTAAAATGATACAACCAATTACACCAATATTCTAATTGCTAACTGGAAGATTTGGTCAATTCTTTAGTTAAAGAGTTTTAACACAATGATCTTCCTAAAAAGTGTCTTAGCCACTTCATGAATGCTAAGTAATCTCCCACTGAATCAGTTCATGACTTTATCAAATGATGAAAATCATTGGCCCATAAATCCAACAATAACATGACTAATTATAACTTGTTCAAACTCTTTATTACTACTTTGACTCCTTATATTCAATACAATGATCAAACCTTTATTCCCCAAACACTTAATGAATATCTTGACCAACCTAAACATCAAGACATTCTCATGAAGAAATTTGAACCTAATCCTAAACTTCTAAAAGGATATTTTCAAGCATCTACCAATTTTATCACTAGTAATACTTTGTAAACCAAACTAGGAGTTGTCAAAACTGACATCCCTTCATCTTCTCACACACCACTTTCTATGTAGTAATTGAAACAACTTCTACTGCCCTCTAGACCTTTCACCTATCCTAACAATTCTCTTAAATGGTATAACCCTAATTAAATTTGTTGGTTCCATACCAACATTGGTCATTCCCATGAATCTCATATAGGGATCACTAAATTTTCTATCTCTTATATGCTTAGTGATTCACTTAATCATGAATCCATGATCAAAATTTTATATTCATCTAGGCATACCCCTATTGATCTACTAATCTCTCAATAGAAATCATGTTATGTATTGAGATATCTTGTTAATTATCATTGTTACATCATGTATTTTTGTAGCATAACACACTTGTATGGATATTTATTCTAAGGGTAGTCATTATAGGGTTTTGATTCTACCATTAGAAGAGGGGTAAATAAAAAAGGGTTTTGTTAGAAAGATCAAAACTCCCAATGATCAAAATATTAGTTTTCATAACACCCAGAATAGTCACTAGACATCAAAACAGTTAGAATAGACTAGACCAATTGTAAAAAATCCATAATAGTTACCATTTTTATCCTTATACAATAGTTCCCAACTGGTAAAATAATGCTAGTGTCATTACTATCCACTTTTGGTACTCCTATCTAAATAATAGAAATAGTAGTTTTTCCTAAAATAGATAGAAAGGTAAGTTTAGTTGTAGTTTTGTCAGCTATAGTTTAGACTAGAATTAGTAGTTTCAATATATTTTTTCTCAAAGAATATAGATATATGAGGCATCATGCACTCCATGATTGGCTCTCACTTCTATTTTTAGATATGATAGTTTGTATAAATTCTAGATTAGAATCCATGTTTTAGACATTAGTGATTGGGGGCAATGTGCACACACATTTGTTTCTTTTCTTTTCGAGTTCAACATTACCTAGGCATTCTTAGCAGTTGTGTGCTTTATTCCATATACAAATGGTTGGCATCATTTTGGATTGGATTTCACACAATCCTATCTCCCTAAATTCTTGAGCTCCCAAGTTCTTGAGTTCTCGAGTGGCTTTCATACAAGCCTAGTTTATAATTTCAGAGTACCTTTCATACAACCTTAATCTTCATCTTTCAGAGTACCCAAGAGTGGCTAGTTTCCATCATACATTTTTCTATCCACACTAACACTTTAGAGCATATTCATTGGCCTCAAGAGTCATCTCATTTGACACACATTTCATACTGATATCAGTTTACAGCTTCACTTCATGGGGAAACAATGGATCCAAAGGACTAGCTAGACTTTATATTCTTGAGCCACATATTTAGAGGGATTGGAGACAAAGTTCATAGATCGATTAACACATGCGTGACCACATAGCTTCACTTATTGGGTGATTATGGATCCAAAAGGCTTGACCTTACATTCTTGAGCCACTCTTAGGGAATTGAGTAGTTAGCTCCATTCATGATATTACTCTTGATAGAACATCATCCAACATTAATCAACATCATCCAACATTATTCAACATCAAAATAGATTTTGTATTGGTTCACATACTTTATAAGGTGTATTCATTCCTTTATCTTCCTCTCCCTATTACTCAACTTTGTATATTCTTATTTTATATATAATGTATCTAGTAAGAACTGATCTACTCTTTGTTTTTCTTGTAGATTCATACTTCACAGTGTGTTATCTCTATGCACATCTACAATCACAAAATATTCATGAGCTTCACCCTTATAGGTAAGTTCATGTACACTTTTTATTTTTTCCTTTATCCTAGTATTTCACTTTTCTACATCACTAGAACAAAGAGGGTGGGAAAATATAGTTATATAAATGTGAAAATTGGTAACTTGAGCGTGATTAATGACACCCAACCCATTAGTCTCCTTTTTCTTGCTCTCATGACCCTCGTAGTTATCTTTTACAAATTCCCAATCATTTGTATCCTTCAAAACCTAGTTATAGCTCACCCATACTTCTCTCTCCAAGCCAAATAAATTCCCCTAGATCCCATCTACTTAGGATAGTAGCACCGCACTTGGATTATAGCATTGGTGCCACTACGATCTACTTTCGATATTATTGTTCAAGTCTATTTCTTGCCCCAATGGTCAAATTATTATGATTCCTCATCCTTATCCTTGTTGGCCTAATGTGAACTCATCTAACCCATGACCAATAGATCCCTATGAAATCCCATTTAAAGATCATTTGTCAAGGGTTGGAAAATATCAATAAGCAAGAAAGAATACAAGACTAAAGCAATCTTCCCTATTCTCTACATACATCTAGTCTATACACTCTCAATCTCATTGAAATCCTTACACCAGTCCCTAGCCACCTCAAGAACATCCAGATTAGGATTCTTCATCTTCATATACATAATCTCATGAAGCACATCAAAGTCGGAGAACCACATATGACTTGATCCCTCTTCGAAGTATTGCTATGTAGCCAACATGTCCACATAGAGTGTGTGAAGCATGTCCAAAGAATATTATACACACTAACCCCCCTATCACTCAAAATTAGTCAAAACATAATGGGAGATAGGGTTTGAATAGGTAATCTACTCTAAAAATATCTATGTAGACTTTTAGCATTCAAAATTTGGTACATAGGGTCACACAGACCTATCGAACAAAACTCAAAAAGTATAGATACTCAATACAACAGTGGCATAGGTGGACTATAGAAATGATACTACTACTGTCTAGTTATAGTGCTCATATAAAATCGTAATATGAAGTTTAGATTTTATTTCTTGATAGTGTTTCAGTCCTACATACTGAATTCTAGCCTCTATCTTAGTCAGATCAACCAGTTTCTAGCTAAGATTTGTTTTTTGCTCTTTATTACTATTTTTAGAAAAGTTTAAATTGTAATTAAATTACACAAATTAGTAGTTTAATTATTGCCTATTTATTTATAGATTTTACTACTTAGACCATTTAACTAAATTATGAATAATATACAAATAGTCCCAAAATAAGTTAACTCAAGCCCATTATTTTACATGATTGTCATGCTAAGCTAGGATGGATCCTAATGTAGACTGATTAGTTAATATATAAATAATGAATGGTTTTCCTAGCATGTAATTTTAGGACTAGATGATGCAAAAGATACTTATTTAAATTGTAGAAGGATTTTTGACATTATGGACTCTAGTGATATTTATCCACTTAATTTAGAATACACATGAATGATTGACATTTGTGTGCCAATTATGATATGAAGTGGTGAATGACCTAAACATTTTCCTAGATACTTTAGAGCTATTTTAGATTTTTTAGGGGAGGCATCTCAATAATGGATTTGATTTTGGTTGGATAAAATTCAATGCCTTGTTTGGAAATAATTAATCATAAAATTTTGTTGGATGTGACATCAAAGATGCACTTTTTAGGATTTAACCTAAATTTGTATTCTCTTAGTCTTTAAAAATCCTCTTGAGAACTATTAGATGCATAAACCTTGTTCTTTACATACCTAAAATATCATTGACATAATATTTAATGATGTATTATGTCATGACATGAAATATTATATTATTTTCTTGTTGATATATTTCTTGTTGATATCACTGACATTCTTTAGTTCAAAGGGCATAACTTGTCAATAAAAAGTTTCCTATAGAGGTAAAAGTTGATTTTTGTTGGTCGTATGGTGTAATGTGAATTTGATTCTACCCTAAAATTCCATCCATGACTGATAAAATTTCATATTTAGCTATCGATTTGACTATCATATCAATGCTTAGTAAAGAAAGTCATCTTTCAGACATGCCTTGTTAATGTACCTTAAATTAGGATAGATGTGGATACCTCCTTTTAGTTTGCTTACTGGTACAATGGTAAATATCAAATCATAATCATCAATATGGCTAATGAGGCTATCATCTAAGAATTTATGTATCTCTTATTTGACTAGGAGCACCACATTAGAGTGTATTTTTCATAGCGTTTTCTTAATATGCTTAGCATATGGATGGATAACTAGGTGCTATACAACCAAACATAGATCTAGGCATGACATGTCAATATAGGAACATGTAAAGTTATTGATAAAATCTTTGAGAAGATAAATCAGGATCTCTCATACTCTATAAGTAATGGTGGACCTAATATTAATCATCTTAGGGTTCTCTTTTATTTAAATGTTAACATCAACCCTATTTTAGACCAATGATAGTGATTAATCCTGCATATTTGTGGAAGGAGGAGGAAACTAATATTTTTCAAGAATCTACATGATATATAGAAATTATATGACTAGATAATCAAATGCTTTCCATTATTATAGACTAAGAGAATATGTTGATGATATGATTGGGGGTTGATCTCGTATTGCAGTGGCATGCCTAGAAGATAAACAAACTTCCCTATTTGTTGGAAGCTCAATGATGTTTTCACCAATAGATACATCTTTATTTTTATTTATTTTTATTTTTATTTTTCTCATCCACTAGTGCCTCAGAGAGGTTTTGACTAGGGGACTCCATTTGTTGATTTTTTTGACTTTCTTTATTGTATTTCAATTTTTTAATTTTTAATGACTAGAGAATTTTATTTATTTTAAAAATTAGGCACACACATCCAAATTATATATGAAACCCTTATTATGGTCTCATAATGTTAAATGGTCTTTTATTTCCATGAAATCTAATATGGATTTGTTACTTTAAAAGATATCAAAATATTGATCTTCCTACTGGTCCTAGTCAGCGAGGTCACGGTGGTAGATGTTAACTTTAATGGTATAGATGGATGTGGTAGTGAAGAGGATTATGGAAGAAATATCCTCATAGATACTATGAAATAAATTTTTATCAACATATTTTTCAAATAACAAATCATTATAAACTAACGAGTTGTCTGAGATGACATCATATGGATTTCCACTTGGTTGTTTGTATCCCACACCATGATGTAGTAGATGATATATATTGATCAAGTCCTAGATATAATTTCATAGCTGTATGCACCTTTGGGTGTCATTAACCTTAAATTAGTTATATATATAATATTCATTTTAATTATACCATGTTACTTTTTATCAATTATTGTTGATGGGTTTTATTTTCAGAAGAATGATCATGTTAGTGATTATAATCTTATTCAAGACATTCTCCATAGGTTCATTGAGATTATTGTATTATAAATTCTTTGATTTTATCTTTATATTTCTCCTAGTTATAGTTATTCTAAATTCACTCTGGGAGTTAGAAGGAATAGATTATTGGATGGTTTGCACATTTTTGTCATCGAAACTCCATTACCAACCACATTTTTGTACTTATTAGAGAACATTAGATTTTTTTTTTAGGTAGTAGTTCGAATTTAATCATTATTTGAAAACATTTTTATTACTTCCTTGTAAATGAGGGATTTATAAATTTAAATACAATTTTAAACATTCTGATCAAAGGTATTGATACAATGTAGTTGTAAATGGATTGCCATTTCTTGATTAAAGATGCTAATGAAAATAATGGCTAGTTGTTTT
Source organism: Torreya grandis (assembly GCA_037957365.1). Taxonomy (NCBI): domain Eukaryota; kingdom Viridiplantae; phylum Streptophyta; class Pinopsida; order Cupressales; family Taxaceae; genus Torreya; species Torreya grandis. The sequence continues at coordinate 65,849 of JARHVA010007092.1, forward strand.
TTAGGGATCAAACATGGGAATCTATTCAATATAATTTGGAATACACACACACACACACACACACACACACACACACACACACACACACACACACACACACACACACACACACATATAATGATGAGAAAATTCTCCATTTATTCTATTGGAATTATATAGATGCAATATGGTGAATTCATGTTCCACATTTTAGGAGAAATGCTTGACAAATTTATCCAGCAAGTTTGTGAAAGATGTTATAGATCCCTTTGGAAACTGTATGGACCATTCTAAAGTTTGTCCTCCAACAATATCATGGAATAATATGAGAAGATAGACATCACTATAGGTGAATTATTGATAAGACATGTGAAATTCCTTTACATGTTCCCATGGATCCCCCTTCCCCTTGTATATTTCAAAATTATTTGGTTCCAAATGAGAAGGAAAGGGAACATATAATATATCTTTGTCACTTGGATTAGGTAACATGTATTCAAATCTGTATTTATTACTATGTGAAATTGATTCTATCCCTTTGAAATAATCTTTCATCATTTTCCATTTTTGGGAAAAATGGGGCCAATAAATGTGATTGATGGTAATAAATGATGATTAGGCTTGTCCTAATTTTCACTTGGGAAAAGTAAATAAAATTTTTATGGCATTTTGGGAATTTGAGGCTTATTATCATTAGGATCCCTTTTAGAAGATAAGGAGGATAATTATTATGTGGATTGATTTATACAATCAATGAAGGACCTTTCATGGTCCTAATAGGCTGTCTTTAAAGGTGGAATTCCCTTTGCCATGTTTGATGTCGTTAATATTGAAAAATATAACCTAAGGTTCTTCTCCTTATTCTTCTTAATTATTTTAGCTAGGTTTTGGTATTTATTGTTCAATATTTCAAATAACTAAGCTAATGAAGCTAGTAAGCTTGTAGTTAAGATTTCTAAGCTTGAGATTTGTGAAAAAGCACTAAATCTCCATGGAACCAATTTCTCTTCTGTGTAATATACTGGTGATGTTCTTATGAAGGCTTTTTATCTAAGTGTGTTATAATTGGTGTTGATTGTCAATAATACATTAAGCTACTTTGGCTTGTGTTCTTTTATTATCTCAAAAGGGTTTTCCCCACATAATCACGTGTTATGATATGCTATTATTTTAAGTTATGTGTTTCTTATAATTTTGTATTGATTTTAAATCAGATTGCATATTATCCTCTCAAGGGTTAGTGTAAGGAATTATTTCTATGATCTTATATTCCTTTCACATAGGGGCATTAGGAAATACTCCAACATGACCTAACCCATCTTGACCCCCATACAAAACACTTCTTATGGGTAACTTTACAACTTATCCCAGTCATACGAACTAGACATTTAAATCCTTAACCCCTTTTACATCTTTACAACAATCTAGGGTAAATTCCAAATCAGTCACTAAAGATTTTAGTTATTTCAAATGTAGAAATAACCTAACATGCTTTAAATTCCTCTACCTTTCAAAATATAAGATATCATCTAAGCAATTGGCTGATTTGATGAGTTGAACCTTTAGAGTCTATAAGACACAAAGAGGAACAAAGCCCTTACTCTCCTAGGTGGAGAATGGAATGGGGATGTTAGATAGGGGGTATACTTAATCGAAACCATGCTCTATGTCACCTCTAAAGGTAGACCCCACAACCACTTCCACCACTTTGCATCACAAAATTATGTCATCAATAATCCTCAACAACCATCCTAAAAAAGAGGCCACCATTAAATTTGCATGAATATGCATATAAAATATAAATAACTCCACACCCATCACCACTTGGATAGCATATAGTATTAGACCTGGTAGAACCTATGAAATATTCAAGTAATCTTTGTACTCAAAACCTTGAGTACCCTGAAATGTAATTTATCACTTTTTCATTGCCAGAAGGAGTAAGTTCTTATTATTTCCTAGCACCAAATCCTCCTCCATATTCCATACCATCATAAATATATCATTTCCTGAATAAGTTGCATGGCAAAACCATGTGTTTCCTTCTTCAAATGAGATAAAAAATAATAAGAGAAATGCCACTTACCAAAGAATAATGTTGCATTAATCTTGAAGTTACAACATTCAACACACCTCACATAAACCACTCATCATTTCCTCCAAATGATGAGGAGAGATGAAAATTTTCTATACAATCAATTAAAGGATCAATAAGATGCATTCCACATACACCAACCCATGGAAATGATAAGCCAATAATACCAATACTCAAGTAGGGAGCCTATAAAGGGAGAAGATGGAATTCTTTTAAGCTTGAAATATACTAAGAGGGGGGGTTGAATCAGTATACTATATATATTTTATTTAATCTGATTTCTTTTTTTTAACCACTAAATCATACATTTAATATATGTAATAAAACTGAAATAATAATTTACACCAGATGTGTGTGTGTGTGTGTGTGTGTGTGTGTGTGTGCGTGTGTGTGTGTGTGTGTGTGTGTGTGAGAGAGAGAGAGAGAGAGAGAGAGAGAGAGAGAGAGAGAGAGAGAGAGAGCAGATTTTTATGTGGAAACCCAAAGTAGGAAAAACCATGGAGAACAATCTCAAGTATATGAATGAGCACCAACTTAAAACACAAAGTTGTCAAGCACCAAATTGTAGGAGTACCAACCCCTTTACCAAGCACCAACATAGTAACTATTTGTGAGAACCAACTCACAGGGGCACCAAACCCTTACAAAGATTGATGAGCACCAACCCACATGAGCATCAACTCCTCTTATGTATGAAACACAACTATCTCTCAATGTTGCTTCCTGAACAAATGATAGAACTCTACAATATATCCTACTTTTCTATCTTAAAAATCAAATACAAACCATGCACTCTCTTACATATTACAAATGGCTTCTCAAGCCTTTATTTATAGTTTTATAAATGACCATTGGCCTTAACCCTTTGTGACTCTTCAATCTTCATGGAAAATGGCACCAAACTTGCATGACCCTTCATATCTTTGCATTTGAAAAGTCATATACTGACCCTTCATAAGCAAAAGCATCCTTTCCTCTTTTATCTTTATCTTGGTGACTTTTCATATTCCTCAAAGTGTTCCTTCATGGAAAAATGTGCCATACTTCTTTTTTCTTCACATGGTGACTCTCAAAATTCCTCAAGGTGACTCTTCATGAGAAAATGCACCCCATTCCTCTTTCATCTTTTACCCCATGACTCTTTGACTTCTCCATGGGCCTTCTTTTGAATTATATGCAACTAAAAATATATTCATTAATTTTAAGTAAATATTAACACACATTAGCTAAGATATGAATATTAAAAACACCATTAAATGTAATGAGGCCTTTATCACTAATAATGCTAGATCTTTGACATTAATGACAATATTTTCAGCAATCTCCCCCTTTATCATCGATGGCAACCTCAAACTAAAACTACCACATCCTAAAACCTATACATAATACCATCTAAAAAACATATAGTAACTCCCCATTACTATAGCAACCTATATCTATTCCTTGTACCAGTTTCTACACTTATACCTGTACCTATTATTCTCACCCTTTGACATCAATGGCCAACGGCCTACCTAGAGATAACACTTAGCTCCCTCTCAACTGATGTTGAACCTCAATGGTAGGAAGTAAAAAAAATTACTCCCAACTTCTATCATATATACTCAAATGTGTCTTTTGGTAGTGCCTTTATGAAAATGTCTACAATCTACTTTGTAGTACTGATATATTCCATCTTAACCTATTGATCTGGGACTTGCTCTCTCAAGAAGTGATATCTAATGGGAATATGTTTTGTTCTTAAATTCATCACTATATTCTTTGAAATATTTATAGTACTTGTGTTATCACAAAAAATAGAAATAGGTTCCCATACTTTACATTGATATCTTCCAAAGTTTGCTTCATCCAAAGCACTTGAGTACAACACAATACTATTACAATATATTTTTCTTCAGCTGTAGAAAGTGATACTAAATTTTGCTTCTTACTTAACCATGATACTAAGCTATCACCAAGAAATAAAGATCCTCCACTTGTACTCTTTTTTTAATCCAAGCACCTTACCTAATCTGAATCTGTATAAGCATCCAAAGTGAAATCTCTACTTGTGGGATACCATAATCTATAATGAAATATCCCTTTGATATATTTTAATATTATTTTCACCAAGTTAACATGACTATCTTCTGGAGATGACTGATATCTTGCAACCATACCTAATACATGCATGATGTCTAGCTTCAATGTTGTCAAATATAAAAGAATACCAATCATAAATCTATATAAATATTGATTTGTAATAGGTGAATCTTTATCCTTGCTCACCTTATTTCCTATACACATTGGTGTGCTAACTGATGCACAATCTTCAAAACCAAATTTATTCAACATTTCCTTGGCATATTTACTTTGGGATATGAAACTTCCTTTATTTGACTAAAATATTTGCAATCCTAAAAAAATGACAATTCTCCAAGCATAGACATCTCAAATTCTTTTTTCATATTATCAGAAAATTATTTTGTCATATTTTCAATATTTCCTCCAAAAATGATATCATCAACATATACCACAATATTCAGTTTATTCTCATTTTCTATTTTGATGTAGAGATTACTATCAGCAAATCCTCTTTTAAAACCTTGATCCTGCAAGTACTTATCAAGTCTTGCATACCAAGCTCTAGGAGCTTGTTTCAATCCATATAATACTTTTTTCAATATAAATACATGGATACTAATATTTGAGAGAATAAATCCCTCAAGTTACTCAATGTAGACCTCTTCTTCTAGATCCCATTTAGGAAGGCAAATTTTACATCCATCTAAAACACTTTCAAAATTTTAAACACTACATATGCAAGAAACATTCTAATAGCCTCTAACCTTACCACTGGTGCAAAAGTTTCTTCAAAATCTATTATCTCAATCTAACCATATCCTTTGCATACTAATCTTACTTTATTTCTCATCACTTCTCCATTTTCATTCAACTTATTTCTAAAAAGCCATTTTATTCCTATCCCATTGTGATCTTTTGGTCTAGGCACTAATTCCCAAGTATCATTCTTTTCTATATGATTTAATTCTTAATCCATAGCCTTAACCCAATGCTTCTCATGTCTAGCTGCTAAAAATGTTTTAGACTAAATTTTAGATAACAAAGAAAAATTAACTTGCTCGGACTCACTTACCATCATTCTTCTAGTGTGAATTCTTTCATTTATGTCCCTGATGATGTCACTTTCATTATGATTTCTATGAACATATTTAGATGGTGTTTTGCTTCCCTTTTCTCCTTCTCCTCATCTTCATGTGATTCTTCAAAACCTTCTTCTTCAATGATTTTAGGAATGTCTATTGAATCACTAATTATTTGTTTTCCATCTTCTTCTATCCTGACACTTACACTTTTGACAATTTTATTGGTTCTTTTATTATAACATTTATAAGCTTTACTTTTAAAAGAATAATCAATAAATATACCTTCATCTGCTCTAGATTCAAACTTACCAATTTTTTCATCTATTCTCTTTATGAAGCATTTGCTACCAAAAAATCTGAAATAATCAACTGTTGTTGGTTTGTCTTTCTATAGCTCATAAGGAGTCTTGTCACTTTTGACTCTCAATAATGTTCTATTTTGAATATTCACTATTGTAGCAACTACCTCTCTCAAATATTTATCTTCTATCATTTATTCATTTAGTATTGTCCTCTCCATCTCCTGAACTATTCTATTTTTTCATTCAACTACTCCATTTTGCTATCGAATTTTAGCTACTGAATAATGTCACTTAATTCCATGGTCTTAACAAAACTCAATAAATTGATCTAACATGAATTCTCCTCCTTGATCTTATCTTAGACACTTAATCTTCAAACTAGTTTCATTCTCAACTAATGCTTTAAATGCTTTTAAATGTCTAAAAGCTTCTCATTTTTTATTTAAAAACATTACCCAATTCATACATGAAAAATCATCAATAAGAAACATGAAATACTTCTCACCTTGATTACTTTGAGTTCTCATAGGTCCACATAGATCAGTGTGAATAAGATCTAGCATCTGAGTAGTTGAGTACTCTTTTGTTTTGAACTACCTTCTAGCCTACTTCTTATGCTCACAAGGTTTATAAAGCGTGTTGGATAGATTTGTAATCTTTGGAAGATTTTTGACTGCTTGCTTCTTGCTTATGTTTAAAATATTGTCAAATATTATATGCCCCATTATCATATCTTTGACCTTTGATGTCTAATAGCATATACACATTATTACCTATTCTCTAAGAATCTCTAACTAACATATCTAAATCTTTTATTCTAATTTCAAAACCTTCTGCATAAAACTTGAGTGTGTAACCGTTATCACACATTTGTCTTACACTCAAAAGATTATGCTTAAGACATTCTACATATAAAACATTTTTAGTTTTAGTTCTACCATTATCCAAACTTAGTGTACCTTTTCCAGTAATTTTTGCAGTAGTATTGTCTCTAAATTTCACTGTGATACCATTGATCTTATTTAAGGTTATGAACTTGCTCTTATCTCTGGTCATGTGCCTCAAACATCCACTACCAATGAACCATGGCTTTTCTTCATTTCTTACATGCAAAGCAGTCTGCACCAACATAGATTTTTTAGGTTAATTCCTTTGCTATGAACCTGTCTGAACATTCTTCTTGATGAATGGAGCCTTGAAAATCTGATCCTTCTTGACTGAATCAAACACACTTCTATATTACCAAGCTATGTGTCTAAATTTGTTGCACTTGTAACATATTATGACCTTTTTCATTAAAACCTGATAGAAGATTAAAAGAGTTGTGGCTTTTGCTTGACTCTGCATGACTTTCCTTCTCATTATTTATGAAACTATTAGCTCTTTTTTGACATTCTAATTTATTATGACCATATCCATTACAATAAAAATAGTAACCATAAAAATAAGACCTATTTGTGTATCTCTACCCTGATTGATTTTTGTAGCTCTATTCCCTCTAGCCTTCTTTATTTGAGATGTCCTTTGTATTCTTAACTTCTTCCCTTTTTATTTCTTCTTTTTTAAGATCTTCAACATAGCTCTTTCCTTTTTCCTTGTTTATGAAAGTAGTGACCTCTTTCTATTTTTCAAATCCAATACCTATCTTAGCTGGTATTGATCTTTGATTTTATAATATATTATTCAACATATTAGTGTTCTCATATTTTAAATCATTTTCTGCTCTATCATTGATTAGTTTATTTATTTTCTCAATATCTACTTTTAAATAAAAAATTTCAATAACATCTATTTCATATTCTTTACTTATTATTTTCAAATCTGCCATTAGATCTTCTTCATTCTTCTTAGCTTCTTCAAAGTGTGCTTGTAGATCTTCAATTAATTTATTTGACTCCTTTTCATTTTTCTAAATCTAGAGATTTAATCTTTGATTCTTCTTTTCAAGAGCCTTTAATTATTCTAAGGCACAAATGAGTTATCCTTCTAGATTCACTTCAACTTCATCTTATTCTTCTTCTTGATCATCTGTACTTTTACTTGTAGAGGCATCTTCATGTTTGGCCATGAATAGAATCTCTTCTTCTTTTGAGTCACTGACTCTAGTATCTTTGGCTGAGCTAGGATCTTTAGAATACAAAATCTTCTTCTTGAATCCCTTCTTGAATTTGCCTTTGAAATTCTTCTTATATGTAGAATTTCTTTTTCTATTATCATTATTACCCTGATTTGGGAATTTAGCTATAAAATGTCCAATCTTTCCACAATTAAAACATTTAAAAGGTAATTTTTATTGATATTTACCTATGCCCTTTTTTGGCTTGCGAATGAATAGAGCTCCATTATCATCTTCATCATTTCTAGAATTATCACTTGATTCTTTAATTTTATCCTTCTCTTTCTTTGATGTCTTGAAAGTCATTTCTCTCTTTGAAGGTTTATCTTGTTCAGCCTGCATCTCATATGTCATAAGAATACCATGAAGCTCATCCATCTTTAGCTTGGCTAAATTCTTTATCTCTTCAATTTCCAAATCTTTTGCATCATATCTCAATGGTAGAGATCTCAAAGCATTTTTAACTAGAGTTGATTCTTCTAAATTTTCTCCAAGACCTTGAATTTGATTGACTATTTGATCAACCCGTAAGAGATAACTTGCTATATTTTCTTCTTCTTCCATCTTCAAACTCTCAAACTATCTTATGAAAGTCTGAAGTTTAGCTTGTTGAACCTTTCCATCACCTTTGTAAATATTCTCAAGTTTTACCTAAGTTTCATGAGCATATTTACATTTCATAACTTTAACAAATTTTGATTCACATAAAACATCATTTAAAGCTTTAACATTATTTTCACTTGCCTTCTTTTCTGTTAGATTATTTACAAGTGTTTATGGATCTTCATATTCCTCCACCACTACTTGCCATATGTCAAATCTAAGGGCCATAAAATAAGTCTTCATCCTTATGCTCTAAAAAACATAATTCATCCCATCAAACAAAGGTGCCTTATTGTATAAAATTCTTCATGTGATCCAACCATCATGATTTCCCAAGCTTCCTTTAAGATGTAAAACTTTTTCAAGAGAAACCTACTCTAATACCAATTGTTAAGCACAAAATATACTGAGAGGGGGGGGGGTTGAATCAGTATATTATATATCTTTTATTTAATCTGATTTATTTTCTTTAACCTCTCAATCATACATTCAATATATGCAAGAAAATTAAAATAATAATTTTCACCACACAAGAGAGAGAGTGACACCAAATTTTTACGTGGAAATCCAAACTAGGGAAAACCACAGAGAACAAACTCAAGTATATGAATGAGCACCAACTAAAAATACAAAGTTTGTAAGAACCAACTTGTAAGATCACCAACCCCTTTGCCTAACACCAACATAACAACTATTTATGAGCATCAACCCACAAGAGCACCAACCCCTCTTGTGTATAAAACACAACTATCTCTCAATGTTGTTTACTCAACAAATGATACAACTCTACAATATATCCTAATTTTATCTCTTCAAAATAAAATACAAACTATGTACTCTCTTACGTATTACAAATGGCTTCTCAAGCCTTTATTTATAGCTTTCCAAATGACCTTTGGCCTTCACCCTTTGTGACCTTTCAATCCTCATGGAAAATGGCACCAAACTTGCATGACTGTTCATATCCTTGAATTTGAAAAGTCATATGGTGACCGTTCATAAACAAAAGCATCCTTTCCCACTTTTGTCTTTATCTTGGAGACTTTTTTGTATTCCTCAAAGTGTCCATCAAAAAATGTGTCATACCTCTTTTGTCTTCACATGGTGAATCTTGGAATTCCTCAAGATGACTCTTCATGAGAAAATACATCCCATTCCTCTTTCATATTTTACCCCATGACTCTTTTACTTATCCATGGGCCATCATTTGACTTATATGTAACCAAAAATATATTCACTAATATTAAATAAATATTAACATAAATTAGCCAAGATATGAATATTAAAAACACCATTAAATGCAATGGGGCCTTTGTTAGCAATAATTTTATACCTTTGACATCAATGAAAATATTTCAAACAAAGTTAATAAGCACAGTTCAACTCACAAAGGTTAGGTCAAGAATTATGTAAATTATCTGAGCAAAGGTCCTCATCTTAGGAAATGACAAAATTTGCTAGGAAACCCATGTAGGTGTTTTCCTCATTATAACAATGATTTTTTAACCAAGAAGATAAGAAGGGGAAAACACACCAAGGGTTTTTTAGGAAATACTTAATATTTCATGTGGTGGACTTTTGATATTGCAACATTGATGTCACTATCATGTAGTCTCCTTCAATTACTAAGTTTTTGATCTCACATTCAATCATAACTTTGAACCTTAGTACCATTACTTTAAATTTATCTTCATTATTTGTTTCATCTTATAATTTTGCTGAAGTTTCCCTAATCAAGGATCCAAAACAATCCGAGGTCATGAATTTAGCTCTAGACGCTCTTAGGTTTCCTCTCATTACCCTATCAAATTTTATCTTGAAGAATCTAGCTTAGGAGGGAAGCCAAATTGAGTTACTAGAATAGTTATCATCATATATAACTACCATTGGCCCATTAATGGGGATACATATTATATTTTTTAATTAGATGATAATTTTAACTATTATTACAATGTGTTATATTGTAATAATTAATATTGAATGCAATAATTACAATCCCACTATATTAATATTTTAATTTATTTTAAACTACTATTATTTATATAAATAACATTTATTATAATATTATTTGAACCATTATTATAATTTAATATTATAAAGTTTAAAATTGAATGTAAAAAATATGTATACATTATGGTTACAAATTTATGTTTTAAAATGTTATTTCAATATTAAATGAGAACCATTGCAGGCATAGTGCAAATAACTACCATTCAACATGTTTGCACTATCCTTGTAATAGTTATCTTCTTAAATTAATTTATTATTATACCTTATAAACTTTCTTAGAATGCACAATTGCCAATTTAAAAAGTGAACCATTGCCTGTAATGAGCAAACAAGTGCCACTTGTCCTATTTGCACGAAGACCTATGATTTATATTCTAAATGAATTATTCCTGAGAAATATCTTAGAGTTTGTGGTTGGACACTATAAATGAGAATTATTACATGGATAGTGATAAAAACCATACTCATCCTATTTTTGTGATGATTTAAATGTCTTATAAGTTATCTTAAATTTCATTGTTGTATTTATTGAACATCCTCCCTTGTTTCCTTGTTGAGAGAATTTTAAAAGAGGTCACTCAACTCTCTCTAGTAAATATCATGAGCACTATTATATGACTAGAATAATTTACACCATATTGTAATAAAATGGGTAGAAAGTTCATGGGACTCTATCTTGAAGTGAATGAATTCTCATATACCAATCAAATGCTTTGAAAATTATAACCATGAGTTGTCAAAAGGAATGAATGGATGTCAAACATGGAGATGGTAATGTTAATGAAATACAATTTCATTGATATTCCTTTGTAATATCTTGAAAACTACCCCATCCCAAGGTAGAAGTTGTCTAATGGATGTTGCATTTGATTTTACATCTATTTTGGAGTTTCCCACTCCATTATATTTGGGGATTTTATGTAGAGGACATGATAAGAGGACTCCTTATATGTTTTTATCAAGAAGTTATTTCAAGTATATTGCATAGGCTCCTGTGGAATGAAAAGCCACCAAAAGTATGCTATGGTAGGGCTAAGGGTGAGAAGTGGGATAAGTAGCAGGTAAGAATCTAGTAGAAGGAAGAGACATGCATTAGGAATATGGATTTTATTAAGGTTGGGTAGTAAATGTTTGGTTGAGTTTACTTTGAAAACATATGTTCATAAGGTTTCAATGGGTTGGAATAAGGAGAGGCAATTAGGAGTTGTAATTTTTTATCATACATGGGTGGTACACTAGTTGACACATAGCAAGGATGACTAATGAGTGGCTATATATTGGTCATCACATGGTTTGGGGAATTATATGGAAAGGAATATCCAACAAGATATTGAGGAGGATTATAATAAGGACAAATTTTTGATGCTATGGGGTTATAAATGCCATGGCTAAGGATGTTCCCAGGGTTTTGTCTTATAAAATTGCTGGTGGAAAGTGGGTGAGATAAGTATTAAGGAAATTGATAAGGTATCATTGAAATATGAATAGAGTATTAATAACCTTGATTATTAAGGTTAGAGTCCATTCTTTGGTTTAGATAATTCGGTTGAATAGAATTTTGGTTACTCTATAGGTATCCAATGCAGGTAACCAAGGTGGAGATGAGTATATTTGGTGGAACATTGGTGTTAGGCTTGGATGCTTATTTTATGGTAGACTCAATGGGGAAGTATTGGTAACCTTTAATTAATTTTTTAGTGCTAGGTGGTATATGAGGACTCTTCATGGGTTTAAAAAAATTATAAAGGTATTTTTCCTAATGTTGAAGGGAGGTGGGAGTAATTACAAAGTACTACGTCCATACTCTAGAAGGTAGATTATTCTAGTGCATTGATCAAACCTTTAAACGCTCTCATTGTCTAGGATTTACAAATGAATATGGTCTCTAATTATAATTTTGGGATAGATCCCATCTCCCCCAGTGAGGATTTATTGTTAGAGTCATGGTGGTTCTTGGTGGTTTTGGAAGGATCCCATATTTCTTGGCTTACTGCCTTGAACTTATTTTTTAAGATAGAATAGGAAGAGTTTTAAAATTTATTCTCTATATTTTTGGTGGAGATATTATTCGATCTAGAGGATTCCTTGCCTAGAAGTTGATGGATCCTTTTATAGGTCTCAAGGTTCAAAGTGCTCTCAAACTAATTTTCATACATGTTCATGGTGTATATCTATACCCACATAATAAATTGAGGTGAATATAAGGGTGGATGAAATAAATTATGAAGAGGACAACATAAAATGATAAGGGTTCACTAATTTTTGTATGCTCAAAAGGAAACACATTAACCATTGTTTACTCAAATTCCCAAGGTCTCACTAGGAAAACTAATTAAAAGTAAAATTGGATAAGTCGGATAGTGATTTGTTTAGTTGAAATGATATGGTTAAAGGATTTTAATGGGAATGTCTAGAAGAGATGACTAGTTAGGATGTGGTATGGGACTAGTAGTTGCCCCAAGTGTGTAAGGAATGCTAGAAATAGTGTATAAGTTCTTTCTTTTCATTTATATCATATATTTCCCTTTTATGTATAGGATGTGGGCACCACCTAATTCTTGAGACCTAAACCTACCAACCCTCTTTTCCATCTCTGACCAATTATTTCAGTCAATGACGCTTCTACCATGACATTCACATTATATGATAGATGATGCCCCCTTATGCACCCATGAGGCATGCACCTTGCAAACCCTTTGGTACTCACTTAAACCACATTAAAAGTACAAGATAAACTCCATAACCTCAATTTATTTCCCCCACATTATCTTTATTTCATTATTTACTCAATTCACATATTAGATGTAGATTCTTTCTATAATCAAATAGAAAATAGTCAAAATAAATGATTCTTCGTCAACCACATCGTACTATCAATTTACACTCCTTAACTTTACAAAACCCCTCTTTTGTGTGTGTGTGTGTGTGTGTGTGTGTGTGTGTGTGTGTGTGTGTGTGTGTGTGTGTGTGTGTGTGTGTGTGAATCTTATAAATTTTAATATATATGATATTATATTATTATATATATTTTTAATATTATGGTGTTATATATATTTTAATATTATATTTTAGGATATATAATTATTATTTCATATATCATATTATATATTATATTTTTAACTGTTATATTCAATTGTATAATATATATTTCAATATTATGTTGGATTATATAACATATTTTTTTATTGAAGAGCACCTATATATCAATCAAAAAGGATATGGTACAATGCTAATCATACAAAAAACATTAATGAAAAAGGCACACCCCATGATCATAATCACACCAAGGCTAAACACCTTGGGACAAGTCCAAACAGTGGTAAAAATTGACCACACCCACAAAACAATGTCACATCATTATCTTGATGGCAAATCAGAGAGAGGGAGGAACATATAATAATAAAGAAAATAATTAAGTAGTCACAACAAATATGGACATCAGGGGAGGTAATGAAGATGGTGGGTTTTGGGGCTTACCACCCCATCTTCTCAAGGTAGGAGGATCCTCATCCATAGGTAAGGAATCGTAATTAGTTTTTTGCTAATCCTCTAATGTCTCATCTTGATATCTTTTAGGTAAGATTTCTAGAGCTAGGCATGTAAACTTGCCTTAGGGGGAGGATCCTAGCCTTTGATATCACCATCTTAATATGGGGGAGGAGATCCATAGCCCCTATAATCACCTCTAGATCTTGACAAACCACTCAAACCACCATGATGAGTAGAAGACAAGTGAGGTGGTGATTGATGAGGAGAATGACTCATGTGTCTAGTTATGGACCACTATCAATGTGTCCCATACCCTCTTCCTCGAAAGGTGTAAGATGTCATGAGGGATCAAAAGGTTCATGACTAACCATGCATGTGACATTTCCCCAATGGTTGAGAAAATGTTGGAGGTGGTTGAATTATAAGAGGACCTTGCTTGTTTGACTTTGAATCTTAAGAGTAACATTAGATAGAACAATAATTTTGTTAGTAACAAAGAAACTATGTTCTAACTCTTCATGATTAAAGCAATCATAATTTATAACATTCTAGATTTCAAATAACATATTAGCTCAAAATATATGCTAAAATATATTTTATTTTTTAGGTAACAAAGCTGAGTCCCCCAAGAGAGCCACCTTCCACATGAAGAATTTAGGTTGAAAGTGATAGAACTGGGAGTGAATCTAGCACCGCACAGATTATGTGTGAGACCAAAACTAAAAAAGATGCTTAATAGTTTATAGTTGCTATCAAGCCACCTATATGCTTGATTTAATCACCCAAAACTAGGGCTTGATAAAGGATAGACCATAATAAATTATATTTTTTAGGCTCAATAATAGCAGACCACACAATACTAAAGTGTTGGGCCCAAACCCCATGTATGGAATGGAGATTCCATCTGAGGTTGAGCATTTCATGTGGAATATGTTGAATGGATAGTAAATGACACCCTAGTTGAGGAGATTACCATGTGAATGTGTAGTGGTGGGCCAGTGCCAATCCTTCCCCCAAGGAATAAGAGAGTTGATTCCTACTTTTTGCAAATACATGTCAATTATGGAACCTTGAATTTCAGAAATAACCTATGCATTTAAATTATTTAAATGAAATTTATTCCAAAGTTATTTCCTAGTGAGATAGGCCCTATTCTCCTTGAAAAATATATCACTGATAACCTTCACACCTTAAACACAAGGGACTAATCTATATAAAACAATATGAAAATTTAAGCAAGGTGATAAATAAAGGAACTAGGAGTTAATGGAGAGGCCATTCCTAAAACCCTCACCTACCCAATTAATGTGATGATTGATCTTTTCCCAAGCTTTCCATAGACATTGAATTACGAAGGTATCCTTGATTTTAATAGGCATTAGGGTTATTAGAAAAGAGTGAATTATAAAGCCTTGCCAAGACTTTCTACCACAAGGGAGTCATACAAAGATACATTGTCATATAATAATATTATAAGATTCATCCCCAGTAAGACCTTTGATAATCCATTTGACACCAAGAAAAAGGCCTTTAATATCTAGGAGACCCAGTCCCTCAGCATTTTTAAGTCAACAACATATTTTACAAACAACTTTGTTGAAACCCTTATGACCCTCAGAGTTAGCCCATAGAGAATCTCTTAAATTTTTTTCTAATTTTTTGTAAGCATCATTAAAAGGGGCCCAACAAGAGGAATAATACACATGATTAGCTGCCAAGACTTTAGAGCAAATTTGAAATTTACCAGCAAGAGATAGAGGTTTGGTTATCCAAAAAGATATTTTTTTCAACTCTCTACACCACATAAGAACATAGATCATAGGGAGAGGATTGAAAAGCAAAATGGATGCTAAGAAAATTAAAATACACCCCTAAAAGAAGCCACTGCCATTTATATCCCTCTAGCTAAGGAGGTTTGGGTCCCAAAGGCTGACAATAACACTGAGTCTTCCTCCATTACATAGATGAGCCTAAATCCAAAAAAAAATACGAAGACATTCCATGGTATTCTTGACAGACTCTTCTTCCTCTTAAGAGTGAGAAAAGAATCATCCATGAAGTTTCCATTTAAAATTTATCTATCAAACTAAATGAGGGAGATACCTTTTACCAAGCCCCTGAAAACATAATTAATTAGGAGGTAGCTAATTCATTCTACTGCTAACACATATAAATAATGGGCTAAAGGGCATATTTATCAAATAGAAGGATGAAGTTCAAATTTAGAGGATTGGGTATTTTATAGTGATACAGGCCCCAACATCCGTAAAGAGCATGTTAATAGTCTAAACAAATTTTGTGATAAAACCAAGTGTCTATAACATGGCCAAAATGATGGGCCATCAACATGGTCATAAGATTTCTCAAAAAAATTCTTGGAAAATAGAGTCTTTTCAATAGAAAGGTGATCCCAGTCCATACCTTCCTAGACGACAATGACGCTATTCAAAATGAGTCTATTTTGAATGAAGCTAGTTTACTCACTCTTGACAATTAAATGGAGAATGTGTTTGACATTGAGGGCTAAAGTCTTAGCAATAATCTTATATTAGACATTGATAAAAGTAATAGGCCACTAGTAGAACTTGGTAAATAAATGACTACATGACTAAAACTTTTAGTCATGATAACTAAAAATGACTAAATTCTACTAATTTTTAGTAACACAACTATAAATGACTAATTTGATCATCGAATAAAAAATACAACTAAATAATTAGTCACAAAAATAAAAAGACTAATTAATTAGACACACAAATAAAAATTAGACAATATGATATTAAAGTGGGTAATAAAAAAGGTGTTTAGAGATGAAGCTCATACATGCAGGAACATAATTATTTCTATTACTAAGACTATATTATACACACAACTAGACTATGTCAGTATGCCACTACATCAAATTTGTTCTC
>JARHVA010007092.1:87500-100000 GCA_037957365.1 Torreya grandis
TAAGGAACATCCAAAATGACATCAGGGAATGGAGAGTTAGAATCATTAGCATTACCTCATGGAAGACTTTTGGGATGAATTTCCTCACCTGCTTTGAGGCCATAGTTGTGCTCGCTTGCCCCAACTTTCTTTGTATCTGTGGATGTAAAAAAGAAGGCATTGGTCATTTAAAATAAAGTATCCCTATTGTCAAGAGAGTGAATCCATGATCAAAATGAGTAATAAATGCAAACAAAAGCAATATTCTATGAAGATCTATAGCGATTGATAGTATAACAAAATTTTAAAAGCTCAATAATGCAAAGATTAAAAAAATTAACTTCCTTTGAAATTCATTTTCTAAAGTTCAATAATATCATATTATATATTTTATATTTTAATATTATATTTGATTATACAATATAGTATAATATTAGATCATATAATATATATTTAAATATTAAATTATATAATATAATCTAATTCTATTTAATTATATATATATATATATATATATATATATATATATATATATATATATGAATGATATAATTCTATTATTTATTAGGGATGTAAGATAATACTTAACTACCCCGTTTAAAGTATGATTTAAATATATGTTTTTTTTTAAAAATTTGAGATAGTGATTAATTTTAGATGAATAAATTTTATAAAAAGATTTAATTTTATATTCGTGAACTTTTATTTTTTCAAAATGTTCTTTTATTAAAAAAAAAAAAAAAAAAATTATTTTATTTTTATTATTTTTATTTTATTTTTTGAAAACAGAAAAAATAAATTTGTAAAAAATTCTATTCAACAGTTGAATTATTTTACATCAATTTACCATTGAAAAACAACTACAAATATATTTTATTCATTGTAATTCAGAGCTTCTGAGAACAATTTACCGTATGAATCTTCAATTAACTCCCATTACCGATAAAACCAGATTCATATAATATATTTAAAATATAAATTTGAAAATTATCTAAACATCAAATGGAAAACCCCAGATTCCAGTTGCAAACCCTACAAACCCTTAAATACGCCATCAATTTCTGCAGATGCAGATTGACCATTACTAAATTGCATCCTACAAGGGCTTTCTTTAATAGAGGTTCCACCGCTAATGGAAAGAGCGGTACCACCCCTTTTAAAGGAAAGTACACCCTCTGCATACTTAAACTGTTATGAGTTGTTATTTTGCAACATTCACCAAGGCCCTGCAGCTTCTCAGATTTCGATCCAAAGATCGATCATTCTTTAAGATATTGGGAGAATCCTTTGGCATTATTGGATTGTAAGCCTTGGATTCAGTTTTGACGACTTCATGCTTCGTAAATCAAACATCTCAAAATAAAATAAAATTCATGAATGAGAATATTCACTCCATATGGTTTAGAAAATGACCTCTGATTCCCAAAACAAATCTGCCAAGACTCGATTAGCTTTGACATTTTGGCATGTCGGGCCCGTCCATAGAATTTAGTGACCTACTCCTCATTATCACGTTACGACATAATTTTTTTTTACTTTTAACCTAATTTCTTTTTTAAACATTTAACCTAAGTTCATTTGCTTCTAGAAACGACAATGTTGTATGCAAACTTGATAAAGCGTAAACTATGCTAACAAAAGCATCTACGACTTTGGGACCTGGTAGGGGGATGAGGAGAAATCTGCCTATAACTGAAGTCTAGTTAAAAACAGAACCAGGCCTGGTGGTAAGATTAATTAAGCCCGCCCCCAGAGCAGACATGCCGTGAGAGTCAAGTTTCTTAGGCTATGGCTCTATAAAAAGACTATGAGATGCATCGAGTCGGTTCTCTTTATTTCTTTTCGGTGAAGTTTAGGGGAGGACAATGGAGAAGAAAGAATCTTCTGAGAACGAATGGGTGGTAGTGGATCGGTCTCACACTAACACTGACAGACTGCAGGAAAAGGCGATCTCACTTCCACCAAAGCGAGGTAATAAGATCAAACGGTCGATTCTTACATCTATTTTCCGGCCAGGAATGCTTTCGGCGAAGGACCCCAAGGTGATCCCACTTCCACCCAGGCGGGGTAATAAGATCAAACGCATGGTTATTGCTTCTTTTCTTCAGCCTGGATTGCTTTAGTCCAAGGACCCCAACTGCAACTAAAGCGATTTGTTGGGGATAAGAATGGGGTGTTGCTGTTTTTCTTGTTGTTGGGATTCTTGTTATGATGTGGGTTGCTCCTGCTGTTGTAAACAAACCGATCCCGCCGTTGCCTTTATTGATCGGCTAACTGGGAGATTTGTATGGATAAAATAAGCTCCCTTTTGTAACCTGTGTATTGGGTGTTACTACTTGTAAATCTGTAAATATGATAACCTGCCGTTAAATTTTATATAACACGTTTGGGGGGTTTTTATTTTTTGTTTTTAGGTTCTAAGCAGTGTGTGTTCGGATACTCTAATCTTCTAATTTTCTGGAAGGGTAAAAACAAAGGGACTGTAGTAATCCGATAATCTATAAATTGAACTGGATGATCACACAACAATTCTTTCAGAGATTTTGAATACAGCGTAAGAGGGAAATATTCAGAAGTTTAGCCCTTGCCCCTGATTACGAGTATCTGTTATTATAGACCTTGCAAACCTTAATGTTATTTTACACCTTGCAAATCTTAATGTGAGAGATGATTAATGCAGAACGGAATCCAGGGATCTTAGACAAGGCTTTAATATATAAATCATGGAGTATTCGAAAGGACACGTTTGCCTGATTCATGAATTGTTTTTGGAATCAGGGGTAGGGTATGTAAACATTCTTAGTCGTTAATTTGGAAGCTTTTTGTCCTTTAATAAATGTTTTGATATGATTACGAATTTCGATTATTGTTTAATAATTTCCATAACCCAAAAAAATTAGATAATTTTGTTAAGAGAAAAGTAAGCAAGTTAGATGTTGAGTAAACACTAGATCTGTTTGTATTTTTAAAATTGAAGTTGAAGAAAGGAATATAAAATTTAATTAGAAAATAAAAAGTTGTAATTGTAAATTATTAAGAAAGTCAATTTTATATTAATTTTATATTTTTTAAGAAGTAACAAAAATTTGAATATGAAACTTTTTATTTATTATTTTTTGATAAATTTTCTTAATTTAATATAAGTTTTGATATGAGACTTAAGCAGAAGGTGCCAAATTTGCATGATAGATGTTATAACGAATTGTGGAGATAATTTTTCTTTTCAACTGATATGAAATATTTTATTTTTTGAGATCAAAATTGACAGGTTTTGTAAATCGAAAGATAAAAAGGAGGGTTAAATATGTCTTATTTGTGAATTATTTTAGAAATTTTATTTATATAATAATTCAAAATAAAATAAAAAATTATATAATAATTAGAAAAAAAAATGATTTAATAATTTTTTTGAAATTAAAAAAAGATATAATCTTTGATTTAATATTTTTTATAATTAAAAAATATATATTTATTTATGTACTAGTTTCATAAAAATATATAATTCAATAATTTTAAAGGTTGAAGTAATTTTATATATATATTTCAAAAAAAATTAAAGAAAAAACACACATATATAATTTAAAAATATTACATCGGTTTAATACATAAATAAATCTATATTTTAAATTAATTCCAATTTTTTAAAATGTTAAATTATATATATTTGTATTTATATATTATTTTGATTTAATATTTTTAAAGATCACACACACACACACACACACACACAATTTTATTAAAATATTAAATTATATTTTTTATGAAATTAATACACACACATTAATTATAAAAAAATATCAAATCAAAGAAGCTTCACAACAAAAGTTACATGTTAGGTCAATGAGCTATATCTTACTATGCAAGTAATTAAAATATGAGAAAATAAGCTACAAAATAAATACAAAAAAGAGGACACATT
Organism: Torreya grandis; assembly: GCA_037957365.1. Taxonomy (NCBI): domain Eukaryota; kingdom Viridiplantae; phylum Streptophyta; class Pinopsida; order Cupressales; family Taxaceae; genus Torreya; species Torreya grandis. Next base: position 91,399 of record JARHVA010007092.1, read on the forward strand.
ATACAAGAGATTATGTGAAAAACCCTTACAAAACTAACTAAAAAATATATAAACAAAATGGCAGCTTAAAACTTCATATTACTACATCAACTCTCTTCTATAATAGCTCCTCCAGCAAGTCCTTCACTGCTAATAATCCATAACTCAATGCTTCTAGCTAAAGCATTTAGGTTGTGAACCAAGCTTAAACTAGCCTATCATATCCAACCTCCAATCATGAAATATCAAGCTTTCATGGATCCTCTAACATGATGAATTATAATAGAGAAGCTTATACTATTAATAACATTTATAACATAGAGAAAAGAATTAAGAGGGAGGAGAAAATGTCCCATCCTATAATGGGGAGGACTATTTATAAATACAGAACCATGTCTCCCCCATGTGCCAAGTCAAGCGTTGAATGACATTTATTGATGTCCCCTTAACAACTCCATGTGAACTCCAATGTGTTACACCCCGATTCACATGTGACCTCAAATCTAACAAAGTGATCCTTTTCCCCCACTTTCCCATGTGATTTCACATGAGTCCAACGATTCCCATCTTTTGACCTCATCCAATAGGAGCCCACATAAAATATATGCCCTATAGGTACATGCTTACATGGAATCATGAGATCCAATATCATCATGTCCTCACATGCATCCAAAAAATCCAACCCATATGACTAATAGAGAAATGCACATCATTTGTTTGTCCTCATCTTTTCAACATGAAATATTTTTTGTGGGTCATACCACTCATTTTTTGACCATGACATATCACCAACCATCCATAAAACTAACCACCCACATCACCAACATGCCACATCACCATAAATAAAGGCCATGAATAGTGCCTATGAATAGTGATTCATTAATAGTGACTGAAACTTTGCATCCTAACATACCCCCACTTGAAGTCAATATATATAGGCTTTTACCACTCAATTATTTCATAGTTTATTTTGCATCTATGTCCGCTATTATCTTGAGACAAATCTAGTATAAATTTTAATGCACTATTAACACTTCTTTACCCTGATCAGATTTGTCAACATCTACTCTTCTATAGCAGATTATATCACTTAAAGTGACTCTTCACTTCTCCATAGAATAATCTTCAAATGAGGATTCTACCAAGAGATGCTCACAATTCCCATTACTTGGGAATATTTGATTTAGTGCTTACCATGGGATCACAAGGATTCCTACTCCTCACGAATCCAATACACATGACACAACATGTATTATCCTCTATTATAAGATGCTCCTAGAGGACAACTCATAATGTAAGAAGTAGGGCACTTGCTTTATTGACCTTATGCATCTCCATCTTTAGTTTGCTCCTCATACCACTTTGATCACATTTTTGTCACCTGAGCCATCATGATAGTGATTATGTTGGGGTCTACATCTAACATGTCATCAACACATATAAACAAAATCTACTATTTACTTTGACTCTCCATGAAGGTACTGAATATCATGTGCTACATGTGATGTGCTTGCACAAACCCATACCATCACTTATTTAACATGCAAACCATTAACTCTTTGCCTTATCAAATATCTTTGTCTCTCTCTCTATAAGAGAGATCACCATGTAGGAATCATGCTGCTCCAACTCCTTGAACAAAAACTAGTGCACATATCGCTCTTGATGGTAGGGAGGAGAGAAGATCTCAAAGAAATCAAAACTAGACTTTTTCACATAGCCACCAAGATATCATCATGGCACATATTCACTAGATAAATCCTAACTCCTGAGAAGTTCTCATACTACTTATTGCATCATTACACCTATCAAGTTATTGATCCTACATTAAAAATTCATCTTGTTGTATCGCATGTTGTGAAAATAGCAACTCATATGTTACCAGTGTTACTCCATTCATCAGTCTACCTAGCCAATACCATGATCATATACACAACACTCCAACACCTTGAGTTGTATAGTCAATATCAACCTTCTTCTTCTAGGAACACCATGTATCAGTTGTTATTTTACATTTAGACTTCAGCTGCCAATCATGCCAATATGAGACAAGTGGACCAATCATAGTTACAAGGAAGTCATCCTGATACTCAGTAGACCAATATACCTACCACTTTTTTAGCTTAAAAAATGCATCCAAAACTCTTCATGTTCTACCACATGTCCAAACACATAGACTTCTCTTTCTGATAATACTAGGTTTCACTTGTTCATCTACATCTTCATCTTCCTCACCCTAAACTTATTCAAAATAGGTACACCTTTAGGTTTCTTTATACTTCCTTTTACATGGATTTTTCTTCTTTTGCATCTCAACTAAAAACATGTGGTCAATAGGATACTACATAATACACCCTTTTTAATTGTTGCCAAGAACTAAAATAAGGTCATGCCTTGTCTTCAACCTCTTCTAAATGAGACCAACCTACTCCTCAAACTATAGAGTTACTTATCCATCAAGAAAACTGTTAGGGTGTGGAGCTAAAAGCTTCACCAAGGAGCTCACTTTAACAGGTTTGGGTCTACACAGACACCGGTATCGGTCAGGAGAGACCGACGTTGGTCAGATGCAGTTGGAGAGATGCTGACGTTGGTAGAGGATCGGCCAACAACAGTCACAGGCAAGTAGCAGGAACCGGCGTTGGTTACCTGTGCGTCCAGAAAGCTATTTTCGAGGACAGAAGCGAGTGTTTGCATGATGAGTTTAAGTTGTAGTCTTAAGCTTGCATCTCTATTATTAGTAATATTATTTTTAGAGCCCTTGTTCAAGAGGCTTAACTGTTTGTTGTAAGTGCATGCTCAAGTTTCCTAATTCTATATGTAGAATTAGATCTTCTTAGCTTTATGTGGATTATTGTAGAATTGGTATGTGAAGAACAGTACAGAATTGAATCAATCCAGGCTTGTTGGAGTTGATTGTTCTTGAGAGAGAGAGCTCTTGAGGAATAGAGATCTAGTGAGAGATCTATACATCTAGGAGAGGTGTGGAAGAAAGAAGTTTCTTCAATTGTATTGTTTTTGTAAAGAGTTTGTTAATACAAGTTTTCAGGGTGGTTTCTTGTATCTCTTGTTCTTGCTATTTATCATTCTAGTTACTTGTTTATCTGATTTAATTCCACATTTATTGCTTTCACAAGTGTAATCTATTGTTGGTTGATCCCCAACAAGTGGTATCAGAGCCTTGGTTGTAGGTTCAAGAGCTGATACCAACAAGTGGTATCAGAGCTCAGGTTCACTAATAGGTGGTTCAAATTTGTGTAGTGTGTATTGATTATAGGGTCTCATAGGGGTTTCTACAGGGATTTCTATTTTGAGTGGGAGAAGCAATGGCAGATGAAAGTTAACTTAGAATGGAAAAGTTCAATGGCAAAAATTACCAACATTGGAGAATGCAGATAGAGGATTATGTGTGTCAGAAAGATCTCTACTTACCATTAGGTGGGGTTGCAAAGAAGCCCAAAGACATGGAGGATGAAGAATGGGAAGTTCTTAACAGAAAGGCTCTGGGGTCTATAAGACTGAGTTTAGCATCCACTGTGATATCTAATTTATCACAGGCAAAGTCTACGGTAGAGTTGATGACTATGTTAGCAAATTTGTATGAAAAACCCTCAGCTTCTAATAAGGTATATCTTATGAAGCAGTTATTTAATTTGCATATGAATGAAGGTGGATTTGTTTCTACTCATCTGAATGATTTCAATGGAATTGTGCATCAATTAAGTTCAGTCAATATAGTGTTTGATGATGAAATAAAAGATCTTTTAATATTATGTTCTTTGCCTGAAAGCTGGCATGGCTTAGTAATGGCAGTAAGTAATACTGCATCTGCATCAAATATTTTGAAAGTAGAGGATGTTGTTAGTGTTATCTTGAATGAGGAAATACGCAGGAAAAGCACAGAAGAGACATCTAGGAACGCTTTAAGTTTTGAGAGTAGGGGGAGGCAGAAAGAGAAGAGCAAGAAAGGCAGATCAAGATCCAAATCTAAGGAGAAAGGCAGATCTAAATCCAGAAATGGCAGAAGGCCACAATGCTGGAATTGTGGAAAGATGGGGCACATAAGCAGAGATTGTTGGTCAAAGCCTAAGGAGGACAATCAGAACGAAGGAAAGGAAGAAGCCAAGGTTGCAGGTATTGCACAAGATGCTTTAATTTTCTCTCTACATAATAATATAGAATCTTGGGTGTTAAATTCTGGTGCATCTTTTCATGCTACCCCTAACAGGGAATATTTTAGTGACTATATCCATGGAGATTTTGGAATAGTGTATCTAGGGGATGATGAGCCCTGTAAAATAATTGGCAAAGGTAAAGTGCAGCTGAAGATGCAGAATATCAACACATGGGTGTTGAGAGATGTGATGCATGTTCCTAGCTTGAAGAGAAATTTGATTTCTGTAGGAAAGTTAGGGAATGAGGGTTGTATAGTAACTCTCATAGCAGAATCTTGGAAGGTGACAAAGGGTGCACTTGTTATGGCTAGAGGTAAGAGAGAAGGTACTCTCTATTTGTGTAATTGTGTTACTAACAAATCTCCTTCTGTATTATCTACTTCAGATGCGGATGCTAAATTATGGCACTCAAGGCTTGGCCACATGAGTGAGAAGGGGATGTCAATTCTTAAGTCCAAAGGTATGCTTTCAGATTTAAAAGGCATAGATGTAGAGTTTTGTGAGCACTGTGTATTTGGAAAACAGAAAAGGGTTAGTTTTCTCAAGACTGGGTCTACTAAGAAGAGGCATAAGTTACAGCTTGTTCACAGAGACGTGTGGGGACCAGCTCAGGTTGCTTCCATTGGAGGATCTCAGTATTATGTATCTTTCATAGATGATGCTACAAGGAAGTATGGATCTATTGTATTAGAAGAAAATTTGATGTATTTGAGACTTTTAAGATTTGGAAAGCTATGGTTGAGAATGAAACAGGTAAAAGATTGAAGTGCCTGAGATCTGACAATGGCAGTGAGTTCTTCAGTTATAAGTTCAGAGATTATTGTTATATGCATGGAATCTGTAGGCAAAAGATAGTTCCAAGGACACCTCAGCAGAATGGTATTGCTGAAAGGATGAACAGGACAATAATGGAGCGTGTAAGGTGTATGAGATTGCATGCTGGTTTACCCTTACAGTTTTGGGCACAAGCTGTTGACACTGCAGTATACCTGATTAACAGAGGACCCTCTACAGCTCTGAATGGTGGTATTCTAGAAGAGGCATGGACAGGTAAAAAGGTTGATCTCTCATATCTCAAAGTTTTTGGTTGTGAAGCCTTTGTGCACATAGATAAAGAAAATAGAAATAAACTTGATGCTAAGTCTATGAGGTGCACGTTTATTGGCTATGGCTCAGATGATTTTGGTTACAGATTGTGGAATCTAGAAACTAACAAGGTAATTAGGAGCCGTGATGTTGTTTTCAATGAAAGAGTGATGTATTGTGATCAGCTAAGGAAGCTGAATCAATCTAAGCAGAGGAATGGTGAATTGGATGAGGTGAAAGTCCAATATGAGCTTGCAAGAAAAAGAAATAATCACTTGCATGAAAACACAGAGACCGACGTCGACAGATTAGGAACCGGCGTCGGTAGAACAGAAATTGAGGTCGGCCACATAGAGATCGATGTCGGTAGGACAAGCACCAACGTCGGTTAGGCAGAACTAGCATCGGCTAGTGACAGGTCTGGATGTGACCGAGGTCGGTCACTGTCAGAGAATTTGGGTGGACGGCGTGTTGTGAACGAGTCTCAGACACCCATCAGGAGGTCAGAAAGGGTGAGTAACCCTCCAATTAGATATTCTCCTTCTTTATTTTATCTATTGCTAACTGATGGTGGAGAACTAGAGAGTTTTGAAGAAGCAATACAGGTGGAGTCCAAGAGTCAGTGGGAGTGTGGCATGGTTGAGGAGTTGGAGTCCTTAAGAGAGAACCAAACATGGGATTTGGTTGAATTGCCAGCTAGTAAGAGAACACTCAAGAACAGATGGACCTACAGGTTTAAAGAAGGTGAGAATGGACATATGAGATATAAGGCCGAATTGGTAGTGAAAGAATTTGCACAAAAGCCAGGTATTGACTTTGGTGAGATTTTTTCTTCTATTGTTAAAATGACTTCTATAAGGGTTGTATTGTCTTTGGTTGTTTTTGAGGATTTGCATCTTGAGCAGCTAGATGTTAAGACAACGTTTCTCCATGGAGACTTGGATGAGGAAATATATATGGAACAGCTAGAAGGATTTGAGGTCAAGGGTAAGGAGAAGTTTGTGTGCAGATTGAAGAAAAGCTTGTATGGCCTCAAGCAAGCTCCTAGGCAATGGTACTTAAAATTTGACAAGTTTATGACTGAGCATGTCTATAGTAGGTGTCAATCTGACCATTGCATGTATTTCAAGAGATTTGATAACAATAGATATATTATTCTATTGTTGTATGTAGATGATATGCTGGTTGCAGGATCACACATGCAGGATATCTCTGAGCTTAAAGTGAAATTAGCTCAAATGTTTGCTGTGAAGGATTTGGGAGTAGCAAAGAAAATCCTTGGCATGAGCATTAAGAGGGACAGGAAAAATCACAAGTTGATATTGTCTCAAGAAGATTATGTGGACAAGGTGTTGAAACGGTTCAATATGCAGGATGCTAAACTGGTAAGCACACCTTTGGCTGGACATTTTAAGTTAAGTAAAGAACAATGTCCTAATTCATATGATGAGGTAGAGTACATGAGCAAGGTTCCATATTCTTCCATAGTAGGGAGTTTGATGTATGCAATGGTGTGTACTAGACCTGATATTGCCCAAGCAGTGGGAGGGGTGAGTAAGTATATGGCCAATCCAGGTAAGGAACATTGGAAAGTAGTTCAGTGGATCCTTAGATATCTGAGAGGAACCAGCAGTAGGCACTTGTGCTAAGGAGGTTCAGATACTTCTCTACATGGTTATGTAGATTCAGATATGGCAGGTAATTTGGATGGTAGGAGGAGCACTACAGGTTATGTTTTCACTGTAGGTGGAATGACGGTTAGCTGGATATCTAAGTTGCAAAAGGTTGTTGCCTTGTCAACTACAGAAGCAAAGTATATTGCAGCCACAGAGGCTAGCAAAGAGATGATATGGATGACACGGTTCATGGATGAGCTTGGTAGGGAGCATGAGAGTTGTAGATTGTATAGTGACAGTCAGAGTGCAATCCATTTGGCTAAGAATTCAGCGTTTCATTCAAGAACAAAGCACATACAACTAAGGTATCACTTCATACGACAGGTATTGGAAGATGGTGAGTTGAAGCTGGAGAAGACCCATACAGATAGGAATCCTGCTGATATGTTAACCAAGCCAGTTACAAAGGAGAAGTTGAATCTTCATTCAACTTCTGTTGGTCTTCATGATTGAGTTGAAGATGGAGGAGCTAGAAGATGTTGCTGTACAGGTACTGGTGCAGCTGTTAATCTCCAAGTGGGAGATTGTTAGGGTGTGGAGTTAAAAGCTTCACCAAGGAGCTCACTTTAATAGGTTTGGGTCTACATAGACACTGGCGTCAGTCAGTAGTGACCAACATCAGTCAGATGCAGTTGGAGAGATGTCGACGTCAGTAAAGAATCGGTCGACAGCGGTCACAGGCAAGTAGCAAGAACCGGCGTCGGTTACCTGTGCGTCCAGAAAGCTATTTCTAAGGACAGAAGCGAGTGTTTGCATGATGAGTTTAAGTTGTAGTCTTAAGCTTGCATCTCTATTATTAGTAATATTATTTTTAGAGCCCTTGTTCAAGAGGCTTAACTATTTGTTGTAAGTGCATGCTCAAGTTTCCTAATTTTATATGTAGAATTAGATCTTCTTAGCTTTATGTGGATTATTGTAGAATTGGTATGTGAAGAACAGTATAGAATTGAATCAATCCAGGCTTGTTGGAGTTGATTTTTCTTGAGAGAGAGATCTCTTGAGGAATAGAGATCTAGTGAGAGATCTATACATCTAGGAGAGGTGTGCAAGAAAGAAGTTTCTTCAATTGTATTCCTTTTGTAAAGAGTTTGTTAATACAATTTTTCAGGGTGGTTTCTTGTATCTCTTATTCTTGCTATTTATCATTCTAGTTACTTGTTTATCTGATTTAATTTTGCATTTATTGCTTTCACAAGTGTAATTTATTGTTGGTTGATCCCCAACAAAAACTATCTAGGCTATTAACTTATCTTGCAAAACTTTTTCATCTTCTCCAAAACACTCCCATAGGCTTATCCTCAACAACATAAACAAAACAAGATCTTCACCAAGATAAAATCCACCTTACTTCACAAAGACATACCTACAATAATTTTTTTTATTATTATTTAAGTTACAACTTGGTCTCTCCTCCTGTCATAGTATCTTTAATTTATAAAAAATGACCAACAACAAAAAAATTTCACACATAGAGTTTTTCATCATATCTCTAATACTAAATGTTAGAAATCAAAGCTTTATAACCAAAACTCTGATACCATATGTTAGGAATAAAATATCTTATACTACATGTTAGATGAATGAGCTATATCCAAATGTGAAAGTAATTAAGATGAGAAAAAACAAGTTACAAATTAAAGATAAAAGAAGAGAACACATTACACAAGATATTACGTGGAAAACTCT